>VKHI01000277.1:0-23881 GCA_015145745.1 Poterioochromonas sp. DS
CCTTTATTAAATATGGTTTTAAACTCTCCAAAGATCCTCGGACGATTAGAGGATATCATTGGAAGCAAACCAACGAGCTGTTTTTATAATCAAGTAGCCTATCGAACTCCATTAGTCAATTATTCACCTTCCATACTTAATTATACTCCTGGTGCAGAGTACCATATTGACGGACAAGCCAATGACTATGGAACTCGTTTCCCTGATCCATGGACCGTCCTAATAGCCGTTGCATTGGTGGATATTGACTCACTTGATATGGGAAACTTTACTGTCTTCCCTGGAACACATGCCTCGCGGAATTGGTCATCCTATCCCGAAGAAAAGAGACTGAAAACCCTTCCATCATTAGGAGAACCTTTCAAAGTTCAATTAAAAGCTGGTGATTGTGTCTTCGTACATGTTCTCTTACCTCATCGTGGTGGAAAGAATATTACTACAAGTGAAGATGCGATACAATCTGGTATTGATTATGAAGGATTGTTGAATATTCCTAAAGGCACGAGAGAATTGGTGATTTTTCGCTTTCGCGGAAGTCATATTGATTATAACCATCCAAATCGATCACCTTCAGTGTTGAATGATCCTTTCTTTGAACATCGAAGAGTCGTAAGGTTAGTGCAAGAGTCTAATGAAGCGTCGAAGTGAAATATATTAGGTAAGTAATAGTTCTGAGGATGTATGGGTGTTTTGTTGAGTTGTTTGAGGTCGATGATTAATTTACTTTTTCCAATAACGCAATGCTTTGTCATAAAATACTTTGATGAAACGAAAAAGATTTATAATGAGCCTTCCATGAACTACCTTGACATCTTAACTTCTCCTCTCCTCACTCTGTTTGAACTTCATTACTAATCTTATGATTTCCTTGTAGAAGCCGATTTCAAGCGGAGCTCTCCCTTGAGGAAAGTCGAGACTTATGTAGATTAATATCGAAGTCTTCAGCAAAAGGAAAATACGTGTGATACTATTTCAAAGCTCGCGTATTTGATGAATCGACCGGCTGAGGGACAGAGTCTTCTTCAATAGAGTTTTAAGGACAATAGAGTTTAATTTTAAAGTTCGAGGATATGAAATTATTAACATATAAAAAATAGAATAGACAATACTCAAAACACTCACAAGAAAAACATCCGACCAAAACTATACAATCAGTGAATCATCTACTCTCTCTATTGGATGCTTTGATTAGTTTAGGAATGGATTGTGATCCTAGATCACTAGTAGTATATAAAGCATTATTCGATATAACATAACGTAGTTGTGCTTCACTTCCTTCAATAGTATAGAGCTGCTTTGTGTGATGAATCACATTTAACACTCCTTTCCCTGTAAACTTGCTTAATCCTCTTGCAATAGCTTTAGTGAAGTCTTTAGAAATGAGAATCTTCTCAACCTTCTTCAGACCGGATTTCATAATCATACAATACAAAACACCACGAATCAAACTATAAGAATAAAGTTGTTGACATATCTTCGTCGATGGAAGTCGAGGAAAGTCTTCACTAGCTTTCATAACAATGAATACCTTCCTCTCTTCAATCCAATAATAACAATAAAAGAAAGAATTCTCACGAAGTACATACCTTCCACTACGAGGATAATAATGAGAGATATGACTATGATGATGAGAAGGAGAGAGTGGTGGGGATAATAATAATAATTCAATATTATTAATGACATAAACTTGTTTTTTATGTCCTAAGAATAATAAAGTATTAATCATCTGAATATTATCGAATCTACCATTCATAATAAATAAACGATTGAAGAAATAAATTACTTCCCCAACTGCTTCATCAAGTCTTGTAATTGGTTTGGTTGTAATCCAACCATGATCAATTTTCTTAATAATAACTGGTCCTAATGGTAATTCAAATATATTAAAAAATTGATATTTTTGGAAAAATTGAATAAATTTACAATCAACTAAATATTGGAAGATAATTGGAAATAATACATCGGTGATTTTATTTAATTTTGTTTGTAAACTATTCATTCTTCTTTTTTGTTTCTTTAGAATCAATCGTTCAGGTTTTCCCCTCTCTCCTAAGTTTCTCTCCTTACTGCAACGTTCACTTAGTGTTCATGAATATGAGAGTTCGCTCCATCATCAAAGGAGGACCTACTATCCCTCCTTTGCTTTGCAAAAGCAATAGAAAGATAACGAAATTGTAATGATAGATTTTTTTTTGTTTTGTTCGTGATCTTATAATAAATTATTCTATCTCAATAAGAGCAAAGATTTTCCTTTTTTATTACCTTTCCCCACCAACTAAAGGACAACAACACATATAGAATAAGAGAGATAAATGACTTATCAAATCTTTATTTCACTAAGATTTTCTGAGGCAAAAAGAGAAGGAAAGATCTTAAAACAAGCATTAGAGGCGAAAGGTATTTCAACATTTCTTTGTGCTGTGGATCCAGGTGGAGATATTAAACGTGAGATTGTCAATGCTTTGAACAAATGTCACCTTGCAATTATTATGGGTACTCGAACCTATGGTCAAGATACAAGAGTAGGATTTTCTACATTTGAAGAATTAAGATTTATTTGTAAAGAAAAACCATTTTTCTTAATTAAAATGTGTGATAAATTTGAAGAACCTGAAACTAGATTTAGCTTACATCATTCTGTTTCATGGTTCCCATGGACTCCAGGAAGTCCAATACCAAAGGATTTAATATCAAAAATTATAGAAAAATTAGAATCTGTAAAGCCTATTCCGAATATAAACCCTAAGAAAATCATTTTAAAAAGTCAACAAATCCGATCATACAGGTCCCAACAAGTCAGCCGAGCGGACAACCGAGTGGGCAACCTTCGTCGCAGCCAACAGGGCAACCGAGCAGACGGCCGACAGGTCAGCCATCGTGTCAGTCTTTTCAAATCAATCTGGACAAAAACTATCAACATTTTATTTATTGAAATTCCACATCATTATTACTGGTCTGAAGTATTATTTTTTTTGGCGGGTAGTTTAATGCGGGGGTATTCAAGTATGATATTCGGATATGGAATTCTAAGGTCTTTAGGGCTAAATAATCCACGACAACAAGGAACAAGCCTTGAGGCAACTGTGGTATTGCTATGTGGAGCCGTAGGAATTTTCGTTCGGACTCCCATCCATATTCTTGCTTGGATAGGAGTGATAACTTATTTGAAATAAATTTTATTGTTTTTTATCGTTATAACATAGAATAATCCATTAGAAAACGAGGTTGTTCAGTCTACTAAATTCTCCACCATCATCATCAAAAGCCATCATCTAGAGACTCATCATCATCATCATCATCATCATCATCATCATCATCATCATCATCATCATCATCATTTGATAGAATATTAAGAGAAATGAGCATATTGTTGTTCGTGTTGTATAGTATATTGTAATTCCATTAATAATAAATGATAGACGGAAGGATAATCATATTTATCATAATCAAATAATATACTCACTGAGAATAAATTTCTTTTTAATTCATTTAACTTGTTAATATAATCATGATGATTTCTTAATAATGATAAATAATCTAATAATTGTCTTAATTTTTGACTATTTTTAATAATATCTTTATAGACAATAATAGCAAATGATTCCCATTTAATGAAATGATAGAATGGTAATTGACTTGGATAAGATATAAATATCACTGGTATACAATGAGAGAAGATTGCTTTATATAACTTCGACGTTGATGATGTATCACCAGGTATGATAAAGCAAAAGTCACTATTAAACATGACATAATCAAACTGATACGATGTCATTCGTCTGGATACGATGGAATCTTTTGCATTATATTCTTTTAATGATTCATATAATGATGTACGATATAAACGACTATTTTCACCCTTTCCTGGTGGTTCACGACATGCTGCCATAAAGAAGTATTTCTTTTTCTTATATAATTGATGTGGATTAATCGTTGAAGGAAGAGAAGGAGTAGTTGCACTAAGAGCATTAGTCGTCATATTATCATTGAAACGTTGTTCACGTAATGCCTTTGTTAGTGATAATGTAATATTAATATTGGTTAATGCTTGAATATAATAAGGTATAAAGAGATCACGACCGTTGGGTGTTAATTCATTATCAACACGAAGGAAATGAACATCACGTATATTACGAGTAAAATGAAACAAATATTGAATAGGTCGTGTTTGATCAAGATAAGATGCGGCTACAAAGGTATTCTCAAGCGTAAAAGGGAAGGTATAGTTCGGTAATGATCGTTGGAGTAGATCGGTCTCGTTTATTGGATCTTTATACCTTGAAGCTGATGATGCTGGTGAAGATGAGACATTAAATGGTATTTTGCTTGCTGGAATCGCTGTAATTCTTTTGTCAGAAGGGGAAACAGGTGCTTTCCTAGCGATAGTTTCTATAAATTGTTGTAATTCTTCTTTATCTTGTAGTTTTCGTTGAATTTGAGGTTTCTCCGCGGATTCTTCAGATTTACTAATTTCAGAAGTTTCTTTAGCTGATTCTGGGGTGTTCTCTAGCGGAATATGTGCATTAGCATTCTTGTGGGGTCGATTCTGACTTTTAGTAGCAGATTTTTTTCTTGGTGTTCTTCGCAAGGACTTTGGTCTGTGATTGAGAGAAACTAATTCATCCATCTCGTGACTCAATCCTTTCCAATAAAAATGTGTGTAATCCAACAGGATACTTGGCATACCAGTCGGAACAAAGAAAGTATCAATTACATTCTCTCGTTTCAAGTTCCGCAGGAAACCTTGTGACTGAGTGGGTTTAGTGAGATTCATCGCCTGTTGGTAATTGGTGTGGGTAGGAAGGTATACGTATTTCTTTCGCTTTGGAAGATATTTCATCTCTATCGTCTTTTCATAGTATGTTAATAGCCAATGATAGAACAGTAAGTCATGAGAGTGTTCAGTTATTACCATTGAATGAGGCGATCCAGAGAGTGACTCTTGATGATAGTCAATAGCAGTTTGATAAAATCTCCTTGAAACACCAAGTATGCATATCCGTGGAAGATATTTCTGATATATCTCGGGATTTAAAAAGTTAGGAATGGTGAATAGGTGATCAATACTAAGTTCCTCGTTATCATCAAGCTGCGTTGAGTTGCTTTTCCCATCCTTCTCATGAATGCTACTGTTTCCTCTTAAATTAACTGCCAAGATAACTTCGAACAGAATATACAGGGATAGTATGGTCCTGGCTAGATTGATGATCATCATTTTTGAGTGGGAAAGACTCTTCCTGTAACGCCTTCAATTGGAAAACTGAGATTTGGTTTCGGTTTCGGTTTCGGTTAACTTTCTCGGTTTGGATAGAAGAAGGAGAAAGAAGTAGCAACAACAACATTCTTTGCTCTTATCGATCAATCTTGATTCCTGTTCTTATTCACAATTTAATCACAACCCAAACAAAGGTTTAAGTTTGAGTTTGATCCCTTGATTTACAAAGAACCTTCCTAATTACGAGTTTGAACCCCTTTTCAGAAATTTCAACGACCTTTTAACAATGGCAAACAGAAAGCAACAAGGATATGGATGCATGGGGCTTAGTGCCTTTTACACCAGTGCGAAGAAAACAACTCCTGATCAAGCAAAAGCGATTGTTCATCATGCTTTCAATGCAGGAGTACGTTTATTCAACTCCGCAACTTTCTATGGAGAGTTGAACGAAGTTGGTTTTGGTGCAAATCTTCGCTTGCTTCGACATGCCTTCGAAGGTTTGGATCGATCCCAATACCAAATCATGGTGAAGATCGGAATGGATACTAGATGCCCAGTTGAGAAGACAGGAACAAGTTGGGTGCTACATTCTGATGCCGCGGGCTTGAAGGCTGATGTGGATTATGCTCTCTCTCAGTTGGGAACTGATTACATCGACATCATTGTTCTCTGCCGTGTGCCTCATGATCGACCCATAGAGGAGAGTGTAGCAGCAATGGCAGAAATCGTGAAGGATGGTAAAGCTCGTCACATTGGTTTATCTGAGGCAAGTGCAGCGACGATCAGAAGAGCTCACGCAGTTCATCCAATCTCATACATCGAACAAGAATGGTCGTTGTGGGCAAGAGATATAGAGGAGGAGATTGTTCCTACATGCAGAGAGCTTGGTGTGAAGATTGTTGCTTATTCTCCTTTAGGTCGAGGATTTCTCACAGGTTCGATCAGAGACAGAAATGATGGCAGTCTCGATCCTCATGACTATCGTTTGATCAGTCCAAAGTTTGCTGAAGGTAATCTACAAGAGAATCTGAAGTTAGTGGATGCAGTTCAAGCTGTCGCGGATCGTAAAGGCATCACAGTTGGTCAGCTCGCTCTCGCCTGGTTACATGCTCAGGGAGATGATGTGATTCCTATTCCAGGAACTTCTAATCCAAAGCACTTTGATCAAAACTATGCTGCGCTCAATATCTCCCTATCTGCGGCGGAGTTGGATGAAATCAATGAGATCTTTAGACCTGATGCTGCGAAAGGAGAAAGATACCCAGGAAACCATTGGACCTTTCATCATGATAAACATTAGATTTTATATTGAAAGTAAAATGTCGCAAAATAATCTGTAATATTAAGGTAAATGAAAAAGATATTCGGAAATATTTTATATATCGAAATTCGCATTTCCTTTTTCAATTTGAGTCATACAAATCATTGAACCTTCCATCCTTATCAGCACCAGTATTAATGAACATGTCATCGACAGTGATAATATAAAATAATGACGTGGATTGTATGATTCATTCCTTTTAATTCCTTCTTTCAGTGCAAAGGACGCAGGGAATCCAAACATAAAAGACTTTTTTAGAATTTTCCCACGCTTGCCAACACTATCCCATCATACTGTATATTCAATCGAGAAACATTCTTCAAATAATTATAATCTTCTTCTTTTAGTTTCATACAACCTTTAATTGTTACAATAGGAACTGTTGCTAGGCTTCTTACATCTTCCAGTTCCTCACAAGATATCACCTCCACACATCGATTACCGCCTAACCCTTGGAGAGTTCGAAGACCATGACAATGCCCTAATCGTAGTTTTGGAATATCTCCTAAACCCGTCAATCTTATCAATGGCATTGAACACAATACGAGAGAGTGTAAATGCTTCAATCTCGATCCTTGACCTTGATTGATGAATTGGGCAAATGTTGTACTTTCTCTAACATCCAGATGTTTGATCATCACTGAAAACACATCTAAGCTTTTGAAATCTATATTCCAGGCAGTAATATGGAATCGACGATTCTTGAAACGTGAGATAAGATCATTGCCCAGTTTTTCCGGTGTTGGAAGAGTCAGCGATAAATCAGGTACTTCAACTAAATGTTCCAACCCTACTAATAACACGTCAGAGTAAATCTCCAGTTCTTTCACATTTCTTAAACAGCCCACATTAGAAGCCTTCTTGCATCTTAAAAGACTCACTGACTTTGCATATTGCAATACATTCGTGTCTGATATAAGACATTCGACTAAGTGAACATGAGGAATATGAAGTAAACAATCAAAACCTTTCACGTTCCTTGACAATTGTTTTAACTCTAACCGATGATGATTGCCTAAGCCTGAAATATCCTTGATACCTTCACAACGACACAGTGAGAGATCATAGACGCCATTTAATTGGCTGACATCTCGAAGATTTGGACAACGAATTAGTTTTACAATGCGGATAGATCTAAAGCTTGACACGTCGTTCAATCCCGAACAATTACAGAGTCTCAATAATTTCTGACTTGAAAATATTGAGAAATCAGCAGCTCCTTGATAATCCCCCAATGTCAGATTTGGGACTGCGGCTAACGAGGCAAGGTTTAGTGGATTATGTAAGTTAAACAGAGTTAGAACAGACACACGAGAAAATACATTCAGATCAAGGGATATCTCATTAATAATAGTTAAATGAAGCTGGTTAAGATGTAGAAATTGAGGGAGGTCAGTTTGATTGATTATTCTTCTGCATGATATTGATTTATAATTATTCCAGTAATGTACAGGTGGTCCATCATTGAATGCTATCATCTTATGGACAGGTAGATCGAATGAAATCCTTTCACCGTTATAATAGATTCGGATCTGATTCCATCCATTCTCTACTTTGCTTAATACGAGTCTTTGAAAGTCAGTGTCAGTTAGGTATAGAAAGCTACTCTTCTTGTTCAAGGAAAAATAAATAGTCTTTCTCTTTAGATCACCAAAGATTAATTTGGATGCATTTAATAAATAATGATAATCAGTCGTAGATAGGAAGGTTTGAATGATTCTAAAGAGATCAAAAGGAAGCATCATCATCTCTTCACAGCAAATCTCATAGAGACAGAGCACGTCCTCATTACGAAACGATCATATCTCAACTTACTACTTCTATCAGGTCTTATTGAAAGAATTTAAGAAAATCAATGGAAGTAAAGTTCGTTTGTATTCAAATTCTCCCAAAAGAAAGGTAGGGCAAAAGGTCCTCTAGTAAAACATTTACATGAAGAAAACTAAATGATACTTATACTAGTATACTACCACATATGGTAAATTTCATCTTTAATTCGTGGCTATCTGACATTCATCCTTTATCGATTGTTCTTGAATGTTGGTGCTACATCAGAAGCCACAGGACTGGAAGGAGGACTCGATGAAGGAGAAGAACGTGAACAAATTTGTTTGTATTCATCATGACTGATCTGATATTGAGATAACAAAGATTTGAAAGCATCATAATCAATCCATTCAACCTTTTCCTCATGACCAGATTCTTTATTCACACGAGAATAAGAATAAGCTCGATCATTATACAAAACTCGCACATATCTTCCTTCATCATTATCTCGAGCTATTTCTATCACAATACTTGCAGCATAAATCGGCCATTTATCTATGTGATTATTACATGATTAACAAGTGAATGGAATGAGAATCGTGCGACGCCTTACCATCAAATAACCTTAACATACAGAGCAATGGAATAAGAGTCGAATCATGCGCACTGTAAACAAGAAATTTCTTGTTTTTTGTTGGCGCTATGTCATCTACTGGATGATTGAACTTTTGTTTGACTTGATGATGATGGTCATGAGGTATTTCTTCAATGTCGGCCATCAACTCAGAGACGAATCTTCCTAATCCTAATCGAGCCATTTCAGGTTCCTGTAACAAAGTAAGAAGTAAGAATATTGACTGTCTCTTTCCACGATAATAACTTACTCTGTAAAGAATTCCCCAAATCCCAGCTAAAATATCGCTAATCTGATCAATGTCATTCACATCTACTTCAGGGAAATGATGAAGAAGGTTATAAGTTGAATGACATGTCAGCACTTCTTGCATGTTAATCCAAGGAAGATTTGTCTCGGTATACCCAAAAATTCTTCGCATTTTTGTTGAAAGTTCATCATAAAATGAAAGGTGACGTAATGGTTCGATTTTAACTCGTCGGTCTAAGATAACTGAACATCGACCATCAACTTGTGGATAAAGAGTTTCTTCAAGTTTTGGGCGAGTATGAATAGTTGGGAAGTGGTATTTCCGCGCAGTCAATGTAAACTTTGCTTCGTCGTTTGAAGAAGATGGTGTTGTTGGTTCTGATTCTGCCGCGTCAATGTTATACAGACCAACTAAAATTGAGCGGATTGAATGCACAGTGCGACAGATGAAGGTTGAACGGCAGTAAACGTGCTTTTCTGCTTCTTCTATATTTAAAGGCAAAACGTTACCCCCGTAACGATGTCGCATCTTTTCACCTAATCGAATAAGTTGTTGTGCGCCAAGTTCAGTCAATTGTCCATAAGGAATTTCCTTCTGATCCCAACCAGAATAAGCCTCCGTCATCTCTACAAACTGTTTTTCAGAGACCGATTGATAAACTATTCGGCCAACCCTTTCGATACGCTCGATCGTCTTCAAAGATGGTAGGGTTGAAGCCCATTTCCCACTCATTGATTTCCTTTCAGGGAAATTAGGACCACATCCTCGCTCGATTGGGGTTCTATCGCCGTGACGATGAATAACAACAACTTTCTCCAATTTAAGATGAGCAGGCACCGGCTGATAAAGATTTTCATGAATTGATAATTTAGTAGATTTCTCTGTTGAAGCACTACAAGATTGGGCATGTACTGTTGAAGCAAAAGCCATAGTAAAATGATTTCGATGAATGGAAAACTTATCACTAATAGATGAACGAACTAAATAAAGCATAATTTGAAGTGAGATTATGGAGCTAAACCAGCACAAGAAAGCAAAGACTCCAGTCATTCACACCAAACAAGTTAAATAGGAGAATTTCTTTATTTGGCATTGCAATGAAATTTCCGGGAATTTTCTCGAATTTTATTTGTTTTATAATTTTACGCTATCATCGACTTCAATGTATCACACAAATAAAATAAATAAATAAATAAATAAAAGAAATAATAAAAGAAATAAAAGGATGTTGAGAAATCGATACATTGTGCTTATTTTTTCTTTGATAGGAATATTCAATTTGATTCAAATTGTTGACAGTGTTTATTATATGTCGTTGGTCGCTGGGAATGGCAGTACAAGCATTAATGGTGGTGATGGAAAACCTGCAACTTCTGCAGCATTTACTCTTCCTCGAGGAGTCTGGGGAGATAGTAATGGAAATATTTTTATTGGAACGTCTGGAGGGAATAGAGTACGAAAAGTCTCAACTTCGGGTATTATGACGACAGTTATTGGTCGAGGCGGTGAGAGTACAAGCGGAAGTGGAGGACCGGCTTTAACAACAGATATTGATGGTGTTTCGCACATAACCGGTGATACTGTTGGAAATTACTATGTTTCAGGAAAGGTTTTCATTTGGCAATATACTGCGGCAACTGTGTCTATCTCTGTATACGCGGGGGCGGTCCCAGCACTTTACGGAAATGGTGGTGATGGAGGCGCAGCCACTGTTGCAACCTTGAATCACCCAGCAGGATTATTTCTAACGACCTCAGGGGCTTTATATTTTGCTGATTCTGTCAATTCGCGAGTAAGATTAATCACACCTAGTAACCCTCCGATTATGTACGCATTTGCTGGTAACGGTACCTTTGGCTTTAGCGGGGATGGACTACCGAGTGTTCAAGCACAGTTAGCTTATCCTTATGGTGTTTGGCTGAATAGTAATGGAGAGGCTTACATCGCAGATTATGCGAATAATCGCATTCGCAAAGTAACTTCCGGAACTTCTATAATCTCCACTTTTATCGGACACACCAGTGGTAGTTATAATGGAGATGGTCTGACTATTGCAAATACCAACTTAAATGGTCCTATTGACATATGTGGTGATACCAACGGTTTGATTTATGTTGTTGAATATGATGGATGTAGAATAAGGAAAATCGATTCGATTAATAACCTCGTCTCAGTAATGGTCGGGACGGGGGCCTGCACTTCATCAGGAACTGCTACTATGATTGCTAATTCTGCTTCGATCGCGTATTCTCGGGGTATTTGGGTGAACACGCTGGGAATACTGTATTTTACTGAAGAAAGTGGATACCTTAGAAGCTTAATTGACGTTTCTACATCATCCCCTACTTCACAACCCTCTTCACAACCCTCTTCACAACCATCCACTATGCCGAGTGTGCAATTACCGATGAATAGTTTATGGAACTCCTTGGTTGCTTATTACCCGTTTGATGGAGATGCCGCAGATCACAGTGGTAACAGACTCCACGGAACGGTACGAGGCTCAGTTACAAGTTCGACCAATCGATTTGGGGATAGTAATCGATCTTTCGAATTTGATGGAAGTACAGGATATGTTGAAATCCCTGGTCAATCTTTCAATTTCGGAACTTTGCAGATGGCAATATGCTTCTGGTTTAATTTGGGCAGTCAGTCGTCGATTGGGTCCTTCATTATTGATAAATCATCACGCATTGGTCCAGGTCAATACAGTGGAGGATGGGGTGTAACGTATGATGGAACAGGGATTGGTTCATTCTTTATCTCTGGAAGTACAACAGTTAGTTCCGTTTCCTCGCTTCCAATATTTCCAAATGTCTGGAATCATTTTTGTGTTTGTAAATTGTTTTCTACTTATTTCGTTTATTTTAATGGTGCAAATGCTGGATCTGGTTCTCTTCCTTCAAAAATTGTTCGGGGAAATGGAAATGCTGCTCTCGTAGTCGGTGCATCAAATCGTGGGAATAATTATCCTGCAAGTGCTATTCAAAAGAATTTTCAAGGATTTGTAGATGATTTATTTATTTATAATCGAAGTTTGACGATCAATGAAGTTAAGGCACTTTATGTTTTAGGCGGCCCTACCCCAACATCACAGCCAACCTCTCAGCCATCTCGGCAACCGACTTGCCAGCCGACGACTCAACCGAGCAGCTTTCCTACTGTCCATTTGCAGTCGCTATTATTACAAGGTTTAGTGGCGTATTATCCATTTGATGGCGATGCAAGAGACAATAGCGGGAATGGAAATCACGGTGCGGTGAGAGGAGCAACATTGGATACTGATCGCTTCGGTAATGTGAAAAGTTGCTATTCCTTCGATGGTGCGAGCAGTTACATCGAATTACCAGGAAGTCAGTTTAATTTGAACAGCAATTTTACACTCAGTGTATGGATCAATCCCTCGGCTTCACAGAATGTCTTTGCGACTATATTCGATAAATCATGGCAGGCCGCAAGTGGAACCATCATTGCTGGATATACTATTATGCAATATGCTTCGACTGCAAACAGATATATCTTCTATTTTAAAAGCTCTACATTAGCAGTATCGTGCTCGGAGTCCACGCTAACAGCTATTCTTACTTCAAATCAATGGTCGCATTTTGTTGTGGCGAAAAAGAGGAACAATATCGTGGTTTACATCAACGCTGTTGTTGCTTGCATTTGCACCCTACCTTATTCGGATGTGATGAGTAATGGTGCTCTCCCTTTCGTGATCGGAGCGAAGAATAAAGGACAAAGTATCCCAGCTACCGGTACATCAGATTATTTCTCCGGTCGATTAGATGATATATTGATTTATAATCGGACACTTTTAGTGGATGAAGTCACTGCACTTTATAATTTAGACTCTCCAACATATCAACCAACCACTCAGCCTTCATCACAACCCTCTTGCAAACCAACTATGCAGCCTACCGCTTTTATCGCATCGACGAAGAATACCATTAGTCAAGGACTCGTCGCTTATTACCCTTTTAATGGAAATACTCAAGACAAGAGTGGAAACGGCAATAATGGAGTGATCAAAGGCGGGGCGCTACCTTTAGTAGCAGACAGGATGGGAGTCGCAAATCGAGCCTATTATTTCAGCGGGACAGGAGCTTATATCGAGATTCCTGGATCTCAGTTTAACTTTGTGAACAATATGAGTGTAGCTGTGTGGTTGAAGCCTGATGCAAATCAAAATCCCTGGGGTGCGGTTCTTCATAAGTCTCAGTTTAATCAGCAAGGAGATGCTATCTTTGGTTGGGGTATTGAACAATATACTGGAAATACCAATCAATTTGAATTTTCATACAGAGGGAACGTGTCTAACGTAAATCGATCCTACCGCACCACTGCTACCGAATGTCCAGCAGGTCAGTGGACACATTTAGCTTTTGCAAAGCAAGGAAATATTGTCTCGACTTATGTGAATGGAGCCTTTTTAACTTCAAAAACCTTTAGTTGGTCTATTATAAATAGTAATGGAGTGAAGCTTCTCCCGCTATTAGTTGGAGGGATGAATTATGGAAGCACTTCTCCAGCAAGTAATATTATTAATTTATATAAAGGTGCTGTTGATGATATCTACGTATTTAACCGAACATTAACAGCTATGGAAGTGTTAAGTCTTTATGATTGGCGGTTTCCTACTTCTCAACCTTCGTCACAGCCGTCGTCACAACCTTCATCACAACCCTCTTGCAAACCAACTATGCAGCCTACCGCTTTTATCGCATCGACGAAGAATACCATTAGTCAAGGACTCGTCGCTTATTACCCTTTTAATGGAAATACTCAAGACAAGAGTGGAAACGGCAATAATGGAGTGATCAAAGGCGGGGCGCTACCTTTAGTAGCAGACAGGATGGGAGTCGCAAATCGAGCCTATTATTTCAGCGGGACAGGAGCTTATATCGAGATTCCTGGATCTCAGTTTAACTTTGTGAACAATATGAGTGTAGCTGTGTGGTTGAAGCCTGATGCAAATCAAATAGCATGGGCAAGTATCATTCAGAAAGTAAAGATATCTGGATCGAATGCTGTCTTTGGATGGGGAGTCGAACAATTTAGTACTTCAACCAATGAGATTGAATTCTTTTACGTCAGCAATGGATCTAGTCCTGCACAGTATCGAACCTCGAAAGTTCTGAGTTCGCCCACTGAATGGACCCATTTAACCTTTACTAAACAGGGGAAGCTGCTCAAGGTTTATGTTAATGGAGGGTTTTCAAATTCCAAGACAGCTGTTTATGCTCAGATAAATGCGGGGGCGTTAAATCTTCCTTTAATTATTGGAGGCTATAATAGTGGTGGTACCTCTCCAGCGAGTAGCATAGCAAATTTATTTAAAGGAGTGATCGATGATATTTATATCTTCAATCGCACTCTGAAAGCCACAGAAGTCATGACACTTTATGATCTAAAGTTCCCAACTTCCCAACCTTCAACCCAACCGAGTTCTCGTCCCACCGGACAACCCTCTTGTCAGCCGTCTTCGAATCCTACAACTCAGCCTTCAGGTTCTCCATCTTCTCAACCTTCTGTTCAACCGTCCACTCGACCTTCCAGTAACCCCACAATCACCCCGACCTCTCAACCAACTGGTTTTCCCTCGCATCAACCAACATCTCAGCCTACTTGCAGACCTTCCGTGCAGCCGACGGCAGTCATTGCCTCTCCTTTATCTTCGATAAGTCAAGGACTAGTCGCTTACTATCCATTCGATGGTCATGCGCTTGATAAAAGTGGAAACGGAAACAATGGAATGATGAGAGGAGGATTGATGGCCACTGCAGATCGTAACGGAAATCCGAACGGTGCTTTAAGATTCGATGGATCGAGTAGTTATGTTGAGATTCCAGGGAAACAATTTAATTTTAAAAGCAATTTCAGTATTAGTATGTGGTTGAACCCTTCGTCAAATCAAGCAGATTGGAGTGTTTTAATGGATAAAACATCCGGTTCGAACGCTGCATGGTTTATTGGACAGTTAGATGGATTTAGAAATAATTTCTATTTTGTTTATTATGCTGGACTGAATGCCCCTAACGCCGCTCCTGATCAAAGTCCTCATTTACCAGCTAATATATGGAGTCATTTTGTCGTTACAAAGAAGGATGAAGTTGTAAAGTATTATTGGCAAGGGAAGTTAAATGGAACGTATATCTTTTCGACAAAATCTGCAATAGGGTATAATGGGAACCTTCCATTAGTAATTGGCGCGATGAATGGTGGTAAAACGTTTCCTGCAAGTAGTGTTGGTGACTTTCATCGTGGTGACATTGATGAGATAATGGTTTATAATCGCAGTCTTTCTGCGAATGAAGTTGCCCAACTGCATCGACTATACTCTCCCACTTCTCAACCAACAACACAACCTACTTCTCAACCTTCTTCACTTCCCTCCTCACAACCAACATCACTACCTTCTCGAACCCCTTCAACTTATCCAACAACAAAGCCCTCTTGTCAACCTTCCTCACAGCCAACGACGGCGCCCTCCTTGCATCCAACATCTCAACCCAGTAATACACCCTCCGCACAACCTTCATCGCAACCTACTGCGAAGAGAGCAGATACAATCTCACTTTCTAAAGGATTAGTCGCTTACTATCCCCTCGATGGCAGTGCTCTTGATAAAAGCGGAAATGGTAACAGCGGGGTGTTAAAAAGAAGTGTAACAGCTGCTTCAGATCGCTATGGTAATACTAATGGCGCAGTTCAGTTTGATGGTAGAACAGGATATATTACGATTAACGGAAATCAATTTAACTTTGTGAGTAATTTTAGTATTAGTGTATGGATTAATCCTGCGAGTAATCAATCATCTTGGAATAGTTTATTTGATAAATCTCATCTAAAGGATTTTGGTTGGTATATAGCTCAACGCAGTTCTTATACTAATAACTATTATTTGGGTTATTATTCTGGTACGAATCTTGGATGGAGTGCTTTAGCTAGAAGTCCATACTTGTCAGCTGAAACATGGACCCATTTCGTTGTGACAAAACAAGATCGAGTCGTTCGATATTATATTCAAGGCCAATTAAATAGCTCTTTTACCTTCTCGCAATCAAATCCAATCGCTTCAAACGGAAACTTGCCATTAATTATTGGAGCCAGGAACTCAGCAGGGACTAATCCAGCTAGTTCGATTGACTTGTTTTATAATGGACGGATGGATGAGCTTTATATCTATAATCGTGCCCTTTCATCGAATGAAGTGCTAAAGTTGTTTTATGCCAGTTCTCCGACTTCTCAGCCTTCATCACAACCATCTGTCCAACCTTCCGGTCAACCAAGCAAGGAACCCTTCGCGCACCCGTGGAGCCAGCCATCTTCTACTCCAACGTCACAACCTACCATGCATCCATCGAGACAACCCTCTGGTCAGCCGTCTTCTACTCCAACGTCACAGCCTTCAAACTTCCCATCTTCTCAACCTACCATGCATCCATCGAGACAACCCTCTGGTCAGCCGTCTTCTACTCCAACGTCACAGCCTTCAAACTTCCCATCTTCTCAACCTACCATGCATCCATCGAGACAACCCTCTGGTCAGCCGTCTTCTACTCCAACGTCACAGCCTTCAAACTTCCCATCTTCTCAACCTACCATGCATCCATCGAGACAACCCTCTGGTCAGCCGTCTTCTACTCCAACGTCACAGCCTTCAAACTTCCCATCTTCTCAACCAACTTCTAAGCCGAGTGTTTCTTTCCCATCGACCTTTTCCCTTCCCTCTTCTCCCCCTTCCAGCCGTCCAACTATTTTAATAGGACCAACGATAGCACCGACTCTTCTACCAACACTTGCTCTATTATTAAGCTCTCAACCTTCTAATGAAGCATCAGTCTCGACTGTCACTCCTTCGAGCCTATCTGAATTCAGCCTCTCACCAACTCTTCATCCTTCTCTTTATCCTTCTTTTCAGCCTTCTCTTCAGCCTTCTCTTCATCCTTCTCCTGATCCAACCTTTTCCATTAGCGTTCATCCATCTGATTCCTCGACCTTTCATCCAACTCTGGAAGTTAACAGTCTATCGAGCTTGCCCAGTCAAGTACCTTCCACGCATCCGTCGGTTTCTAGCACGATATCTCCAACTACTCTGCCTTCAGCAACTCCCAGTATTTCTCCGACTAATGATGATACTCCCACACCAGTGACCGCGCCACCCATTTCCTTGCCGTCCTTGGTTCCATCGATTATCCCCTCAATCGCTCACCCTTCTAATATTCCTTCCCTTTGTCCATCTCAAACGCCTTCGTTCGCTCCGACTCTATTACCATCCCCGCTTCCAACACTGAGTCCAACATGTATTCCGAGTTTCACTCCCACGTTTTTCCCCACCGCTGCGCCATCGAGCAGTCGAGCTCCTGACTTTACAAGAGATCCATCAGTTAGTTCCACACTAAACCCAACTGCTTTACCAACATCGCTTATCTCTGTGATTCCGAATATGCTTTCCTTCACGTCAAGTCTGCATCTGCTTGGCTCTGTGACTGTATCCCCTGCTGCATTCACGACTAATATAGATCTCACTGGCACTAATCTTGGGCGAAGTTGGGTTGTATATGGTTCGAAGGAAAGGCAAAGCGAAATATCATTGGGTAGGAGAGAAGATAATGGTCGTTATGCTGAACTACCTGCCTCTCATTATGGATTGCGAAGGGATTCTGTCACTCGATCAATCGCTGTAGTAGGTGACGTCAATGCGGATCAAAATGTTGATTTAGTAATTTGCAATCCATTTTCGTCGTCCTGTGTGTTATGCTTGGGGAAGATGAGTGGTTTTAAAGATCTTTCACAATCATCCTATTACTACGGCGCGGCCTCGAGCGACTTCTTTGGATGGACAGTGGCTGCAGCGAGAGATTTCAACTCTGATGGAATTGATGATTTTATGATTAGTGCTTTTACGAAGGGTGTTGTGTATGTTTTATTCGGGAAAGCATCTGTCGGAACAAAGAACCTTCAAGTTGGAAGTATGAGTTCTGACGATGGATTTCGAGTCCTTGGTGAGACAACATTGGGAGTGGCTCTTAGTTCAGCTGGTGACTTTAACAACGATGGGTTGAATGATATTATCATAGCTTCGCTGACCTCGTCATTCTCCCCACAACAGCAGCAGAACACGATCTACCTTATCTATGGTAAAGCTTCCATGCACCAAGATATTATTGTTTCGCCTTGGAGCTCAGGCATAGGGTTACGAATCACATCAGCGAAGTCATTGTTTGCTGGTTTGTCGTTAGTTGGTGTGGGAGATTTCAATGGTGATAGATATGATGATGTAGTGGTTGGGAGTGTGCCTTATCAAGGAGGATACCTGACACAACAGAGCTATTTATTGTATGGGAAGAATGACAGTACGGATATGATGTTAGAAAGTCTACAAGCTGACGAAGGAATGAGGATAGTCGGAGGAGGTTTCTTAGTCGCAGCTGTAGATGATGTGAATGCAGATGGACTGTCTGATCTGTTGATTTGCAACTATCAAGATTGGCAAGGTCAAGGTAGTTCTTATCTCATCTCTCTTCCTCAGAATCTCACAAGTGCACCGACTTACTTGCCTTCTTCGATACCATCAGGACGTCCTTCTTTGGTACCAACAATGAGTCCAACTATAGAAAGAGATTCTTCACAACCGACGAATCGACCATCTTTGCTCCCTACAGTTACAAGTCATTCTCCTACTGTTATCAACCAAACATACGCTCCAACCGTTACCCGAACCAGTCGACCGAGTTATTTGCCTTCCAAGCGTCCAACGATATCGAAGTCTCCATCCATGCCTCCATCGGCGTTACCATCAACACGAAAACCAACGCTACGTCCATCCTCGATAGTTCCGAGCTTAGCTCCGGTAAAATCAAAGTCTCCTACAAGGAAGCCAACAATGAGACCCACCTATCGAAAATCTACCTTACAGCCTTCATCATCGCCTTCTTCGCATGAGACGGCAACACTTGGAATAATTTACATAGAAACAGCAGGATCCTATCAATCTTTGGATGAAGGGACTCGATTCATCATCACAGCAGTTGGAAGTGTTGAGATTAGTGGTGGGAGGAGGAATAGTCGGAGAATCTTCACGATTTATCCCTTAAGCTCTTCTACCGTCTCATCGACTGTTCAGGAGAGGAGACGACTTGGTCAGTTTATTGCTTCTCCAACCATGACTTTGAGTCAAACGATTACGATAACAGACTTTCGGTTGAAGTATGATGTGATTGATGTCGTAAGATTTCCCTCGTATGAGAAGGTTGGAGATCTTTCTTATTCAACGAATCCTCTGATCATCTATCTGAGGGATGATAAGCAGCAGCGAGTGATTTTTCCTTCGATTCGAACGATGGACTTAACAGAGAGTAATTTCTATTTCAAGTCATCTGATGATAATTCATCGTCTTCGAAGTCGTTGTTGACGATGGATTCGGCAGTGATCACTTCAATCGTGTTGTTGGGCATGTTTGTGCTGTTAGCAGGTCTTTCAGCGAGGTTAAGAGCAGAGAAGCATGCGAAAGAAGAGAAAGAAGAAGCGAATCGTGTATTATTAAAGCAGCAAAGAGAAAATGAGATCGAAGGGATGGTTGTTGATGTACCTTTTGTTCCATCAGCTCTGTCTGATGTTCCACAGGATGTTTTTCAGAAACTACCAAATCTTGAGGTCGATTCACTTGATACTGTTCCAGACATTGCATCTGCACCATTTCCTCGGTCTTCATCCCCTTCATCTCATCTGTCCTCTCATTATCGTTTTTCTTCGGAAGAGGAACCAACAAATTTCTCGGATGAATCAGCTCCATTGATGCCAAATCTTGCTCCATCCGATTCTTCTTCATCCTCCAAGCTTTCAATTGAAACAACTTTTGTATCACGTCGCATTACAGAAGATTTTGATGAAGATGATTTCGAAGAAGATGATGATGATTTCGATGTCTTCAATCTGGTTGATTCGGAGAAGTGAACGGGGAGAATTTCAATATTGTTTATAATTTAATAATTTTACATGAAGCCAAACATTTTAATGAAAAACGGCAGTGTATAGATTACCATATCTTCAACATTTATTCACCATTTAACACAGTTATGATGTAGTTTATAAGAAAATTACTATCATTCTTCACGTCAAAATTTGAATGTTATCAGGTTTACCAAATATTTTTTTGATGAATTTTGGAACTTTTGATTGCTTGATGAATATTGTCTTCTCATGCTTTGTCATTATTAGACTTATTTTTCTTAAAACAAATATATATCTGTCAGAGAGAGAGATAGTTAATTAAATAATGCAATGCATCTCTCTCCAAAAATACTGTTTTTTTCCAAGAAATCAGTCGGAATTCCCCGAGTTTTCTATAGATGAAATTTCTCTTTGAAATAAGCGCTTTTTCCCACAAAAATTCAGGATACAATAACGCGATAACGAGAGTGCATGCCGGTGTGCGATGAAGATTCTCTGTAAACTTTGAAAAGATCTTTGCGGAACAACATTTCTTGTTCTCCTTGTACTTTTTTTCATTCAAAGTTTGCGCTTTCGTACTTATTATTCGAGATAATTTAGTGTAAGACTAATCGTCATACTCGGCAGACAACAGCTTCGAACAAAGACCTGAAAAGATATCTCTCCGAATAAAAATTTCAATTTCGAAAAAAAAAAGATCTCAAAGATATCTTCACCCTTGATTGAAAGAGAAAATGAATTATTTTGAAAGATTACCAACAGATCTTTATTTCACAATGAAAGAGTATCTTACTCCCAAAGAATATCGTATCTTCTTAAATAGTCATAAAAAATGGTTGATGAATAATATACGACGAGAGATTATTTATTATAATTTAAATTCATATTATTCAGAAAAGTATTGTAATGAGATTGATTTCCGTGCAATGATTCAACAAAGAGTAAAAGATTTATCGAAACAGGTAAGTCTGAATCTAATGTTAAATAAAGAAGGTAGTACCAGTTATCTTGAAGTAAATCATGTCAATAAATTAAAAATTACAACTTTACCATTACTACATTTAGAACCTTTCTCTGACATTTCGCATCTTACTGTGACGAACTTCCGTCGTGCGACAAGTATTGGAGAATTAAAGAAAGTTAGAAAATTAAATATTTATGATTTCCCGTCTTTACAAGATCTTCAAGGTGCTATAAATGTTTATTCTCTTACATTGGTTCGTTGTTTTCAAGTGACGGATGTTTCTTGTCTGAAGAATGTTCCTGAGCTTTATCTCTCAGAGTGTACACGATTAACGGACATCTCTGGGCTGGGATATCATCGTTCTATTACCATTGTTTCATGTCCAATTATTGATGTATCCTCTCTAGCTCAAGTGAAATCAGTTACTCTTCAATCATGTCATGAGTTGCGTGATATCTCCCCATTAGCAAGGGTGGCAGACCTTGCTGTGAGAGGCTGTGCCAACGTCGCTATCATCGCACCACACTCTTACAATGATACTCTTGTTCTGTATGGAACACCAAACATTACAAATATTAATTCATTGCCAACAGTAAAGCGTGAATTGAGAATTACCTCCAATGATCTTCGAGATCTCAGTGTATTTAGTCATCTTCGTTCACTTTCACTTCATTTTTGTAATAATATTAATAATGTTTCTTCATTATCAAATTTATCTTATTTAGTCTTCTTTAGTTGTCCTTCAATCATTGAATTAAACAATCTTTATCATGTCAAGCGAATCACCATTATTGAATGTGAGAAATTAGTTGATATTAGTGGACTTGGAGGAAATACGACCATTACCATCCAAGGATGTGCGAACATTCAATCCTTTTCTTCATTAAAGTTGATACCAAACCTTACCATTGCTTCTTGTTCGAGTTTTAAGAATGGACATGATATTAGTGGTGTAAAGCGATTAACAGTAGAGTTTTGTCCGAATATCAATGATTTCTCAATGTTTGGAGGATTATCACGAATACGTGTGAATAGATGTCCTGGACTAAGATCAACTCTTGGTTGGAAGACAATACCAGTGGTTGAGGTATTAAATTGTTATAATCTTGTTGATATTGATGATCTTGGATTAAATCAAAAGGTTTTATTACAAAATTGTAATGCTATTATCAATGGATCGAGTTTAAAAGGGATTCAAGATAAGAAGATTCTCAGATGTTCGAATCTTGTGATTCCTAAATAACAAAGAAAAGAGAACGATCAAATCAAGGCAAAGCAAAGATAAACCATGAAAAGAAACGTCAGTTGATCGATTGATATGTTTGTTTAAAAGATAGAAATAATTATTATATGACGATAGAGACTGAAAAACGAATAACCAACGAAGAACTAAATGAACCTAAGTATCCTTTCGTTTCAATCAAGCCATTCCTTTCCTTTCCTTCGCTTATATTCTCTTTCCAATTCCCTTTTTCCTTTCTATTTATTAATATCTACCTATCACTTACTACAACAAAATTACAGAAACTACTAAGTAACTAACTACCTACCTAACGAACTACTTCTTACATACGAAATACGAATATCAGAACCATAGCGACAACGACTCTCCCCACAAAAAGGTCAAAACAAACGAAACGTCATATCATGACAAACCTACTGTTTTATATCAACGGATCCTTACATACAGTAATCCGCTGAGCTTCTCTATAATTTAGTAGGATCTATCCTGATCTGTTGGGAGACAGACTTCGAATAAACTATGACTAAATAATCTGTTTGATATCTATAAGAATCTAATTATAAACTTCTTGTTAATTGTAATCTTATTAATAGTATTGTAATCTGTCATTATCACGAATTTCATTGAAATAATTCAAAATCTAAAGAATGAATCTTCGTCGGACTCAGAATCATCATCAGCATAGTTATTATTGCGATGATGACTAGTATTAAAGCCTTCCGGATTTTGATGCGATGGAAAAGGAACATGCTTAATGGAAAGCAGATTAAGATTGTTTGAAGGAGATTTCAAGAGAGAAATTTCATCAAAGGAATAGTATGATTGTGCTTCCTCTGATGAAGATATGCTAGATGAGATTGATGATGACGAATAAGGCGGGGAACCGGATTGAAGAGATTCATCAACACCCCTTTCGAGTTCACCTCCTCTTTGTTGCCTGGATAATAATCGATTTACCTCCTCTTTCTCTTCTTTCGCATGCTTCTCTGCTCTTAACCTCGCTGAAAGACCGGCAAACAGCACAAACATGCCCAACAACACGATTGAAGTGATCACTGCTGAATCCATCGTTAACAACGACTTCGAAGTCGATGAATCATCATCAGATGACTTGAAATAGAAATTACTCTCTGTCAAATCCATCGTTCGAATCGAAGGAAAGATCACTCGCTGCTGCTTATCATCCCTCAGATAGATGATCAGAGGATTCGTTGAATAAGAAAGATCTCCAATCTTCTCATAAGAGGGAAATCTTAATAAATCAATCACATCATACTTCAAACGAAAGTCTGTTATCGTAATCGTTTGACTCAAAGTCATGATCGTTGATGATGGCGAAGAAGAAGCACTCGGCTGACCACTTGTAGCTTGACCAAGTCGTCTTCTCTCCTGAACACTTGATGAGGTGGTAGAAGAGCTTAAAGGATAAATCGTGAAGATTCTCCGACTATTCCTCTTCCCACCACTAATCTCAACACTTCCAACTGCTGTGATGATGAATCGAGTCCCTTCATCCAAAGATTGGTAGGA
>VKHI01000278.1:0-38544 GCA_015145745.1 Poterioochromonas sp. DS
AACAACAACAACAACAACAACAACAACAACAACAACAACAACAACAACAACAACAACAACAACAACAACAACAACATAGTAAAAGACTATTCCATATTTTATGAACGAATAAGATAGTTAATCATTGTTGTTGCAATTATCCATGAGCTCAGATGATTCGACATCGATGCTAAATCTTGCTCTCATAATGGCTTGAACATGATCATCAACCATCCCTCCAGCAGCCAATACTGCCAAGAAATCATCATCATCTTCCATCGACTTTGTGGATGATGGGAGAATATCATTCATCTTTTCACTGAATATATTGTAAATTTTTGAGGATAATTTCGTAGAGGTAGGAGCATTAATGTGATGCAACGTAGGTTCTACCTTATGGGAAGGGCGCAAGACAGGAGAATTAGACTCAGAGCGAGACTTAGTCAGTGACTCGAGGGGCTCTTTCTCTGAGTTTGGGTCTTGGAGATCACTAGGTAATATCGGAAGCGAAGTATCCTGGATCAGAAGATTGGTTGATTCAATCTTCACCTTTGTCTTCGCATTTTTACTCGCACTCTGGCTCACACTACTACCATCTATAGAAAAAACGACATAAGAACATAAAGGTTCTCAATCTCTTAACTTACCAGCATTACTCTTCGAAGCAGCAGGACAAATTTTATTATTTTTCAACATTTTTTGACGTTTATTACGATTCGCATTAATTAAATATGCTTTAAACAATAATTTCTTTTCTTCATCAGAAAATGTTTGATATTTAATCATATAGGTCCAATAAAAGACAATAGAAAGAACAGTAAAAACAATCAAAGAATAAACTGACCATAAACTATGATTATTCGAATAAAAAATAAAACCAATGCAACCAAAGATATAATTAATAATACCATAAAGAGCACTCCAGATACCTAATGGATTTATAAAAGAACGTTGAATTGAATTATATTTATATTTGAAATGGATATAGGCAATCAAACAAAAGATGAAGATAATGAAAGATGATAATAATGCAATATTACGAAATTCATTCAATGCAATACGATGATAAAATAAATAAATATTAAATCCAATCCCTATAAACGCAGTTAATAGGTAACAGGTATAGGGTGTATCTAAGATTGGAATTGTCTTTGAGAGAATCGTTGGTAATAGACCAGATTTTGCGATGGAATGTAATTGTGTTCCAGAACAATAGAAGAGACAAAAGAGTGAAGCGAATAGACCTGGAATATGTAACCATGAACCTATAGCTTCCCTTGTTTGAAGGAAACGAGAAAATCCGTATTGTAATGGGGTATAAATGGTTGATAACCCTGCTGAGCCTGGGTATTGGGAGCATGCAACAAGACTTACGCTGACCGAGAAAATGATGAAAAGTACAGCAGATACATTAATAACCCTTGGCAGTTGACTACAAGGATCTTTCAAGTAACGACTGAGTAAAGGTAGGTACTGCAATCCTTGGAATTGAGGTCCTGTTACCATTCTTGCGGCCATGATATTGTCCCACGACAGAGGAATAAACGGTCCAGCATGATAACTGAAGTTAATCTCATTGGAACCAATCAAAGGAAATGCTCCAAGAAGAAACAATACAAGAAGAAAGAAAGTTAAGAATCCTAAAGTACTCGTAATAATCCAAAACGGTTTCCCACCTATTAGGTTCAAGCCTAAGATGATGGTATATAAGACAACGATGATAATCGGAGTTATTGAAGCATCCCAAGCTCCTAAAGCCACCAAAATTGCAAGAATATTATCAACCTTAGTGACAATATAGGTTAAGCAAAAGACAAGCTCAAAGCAAGCAATTAAATAGCCATAGAAAGGTCCTAAAGCAGCACGAACAAACCCAAAGATCCCACCAGAGAAAGGTAATGCAGAAGTCATCTCACCAATACATAAACATAAACAAAGATAAGAAGTTCCAACATACAAGAAGTTAAAGAGAACTGCATAATAACCATACGGTAGAGCTTGATTCCAGTTTGCATTGCGATTACCAAGAACGAGAGCAAACCCTGAAGATACGAGTAGATCAGACGTTGGAGGGGTAATTTAAGGACAGGACTTACCAAAAAGGAAAACCTCGAATTCAGTCAGAGATTTGCGACGTAATAGTTGCAACGTTCTTCGAAGGAAGGGTTGAGAAGATTCTTCCTCATTCTTTAAAATCACGAGATCCTTCGGATCAGGCCTCACACTCGTCATTGCTTTACTCTGGATGGAGATGAATGAACCAAAAACAATATGTGGAATGTTCCATAACAAAGTTTGGTCTAACGGTAATTGAAAGCACTTCCTCTTCAATTACCGCATATCAACTTCTTCCAATTCCAACAATCATGAATCTCACTCTTCGAGAAAACTTGGAAGATATGACCGTCTACCGATAAATAGTCTCAGAATTTCTTTGTTTCTCTCAAGTTGAACCCCTCCAGCAGGTATAAATTTGATTGAAACATGCCATAATAATCAACACAAAAGATTCAAAGAGAAGATTTTGGAAATGAAGGGTATAGCGCCAATTAAAAGGAAAGATATGTTGAACCTAATATTTTCCAAGAAATATCAAGGAATTACAAAGGAAATCTTATGGATTTCTTATTTTGAAGTAGAGAATTGAAATAAGAAACCTTGTTTGATTAACGACAAGAATCTTTCGAAGATTTGACAGTATAGAAGATGGGAAGTGCCTTTGGTGACAATGAGCATAGCAAGGTATTCGTGAGTTTAGTCCTAATTGGAACGATTTTGAGTGCAGCAGCTTCTATTTTAATGTTAATTCTTATTTATCGTCTCAAACGAAGAAATGGTCATGTTCTACTTGTTTCAACAATGACATTCTTCACACTCGTTTATGATATTACCTTTTTCCCTGGTGTAGTTAATTTAGGTAATAGATATGTGACGATTACAGCAAACTGCCTTCAATTATTCTCAGGAATTACAACATCTTTAACAAGTAATCTTGTTGCTTCCATCACCTATTACGTTGTGAATTATCGTAAAAGCTTTGATATATATCGCTATTATTCCTCTATGATGGCATTTGTGATGTTTCCAGGGGTCATTGATTGTATTCTCTTCATCATCTCAGTACAGAAAGAATCTCTCGATTACCTCTCAGATGTTGCTATTCTTATTATCTATTATTATTTAAAGATGATTTCTATTGTTTTTAATTTCATTATTTTCACTTTAACTGCTTTAGAGATTCGTAGAATTGCTTCCGGGAAGGAGGTATTGTCTAAACAAGAGCAAGCTCTCAATGCTTTATCTATGAGATTATTCTATTATCCTATCATACAAAGTATTAGTCGATCAGGATGTGCTTGGTATGAGCTTGCATATACCTATGATCATCATTCCAGTGATGGATTTGATCTGAATCCTCCTCATACAAGTGACCAACAGTTTGCTGCTCAAGTGTTCATGGCCATCACAATGCCTATAGGAAGTATAGGCTACCTCATCATCTTCCTTCTGATGCAACCAAAAGCTTTCCGAGAACTGCAGCTAATGTTTGGTTGTGTAACAAAGGAGCAGATTGAAGCGGAGGAGAGAAAGGAGTTGTTATCGTCATTCGATCAAGCTATTGGCTTCTCTAATAGTATGGTCTTCAGTCAGATCGATGATGATAACGAGAGCTTGCTTTCATATGAGTCAGAAAGTCATTTACGTTTCTCCTTACTTCAGAGTGTAGATGAAGAACGATCTATTTCAACAATGAATGAATGAATTCCAGAGACTTGATGTATTATTTGTAACAGGGAAGAGGTGAGATTTAGAAATATGGGTATAACTGCTTATCTTGAAATGGAATTATTTTTTTTAAAAAGAATATAGAAGGATTCTTCTCGTTAAAAGTTGATAAATACGATAGATTATAATAATAATAATACGATAAAATACGATATATCATACGATAATCGGATACTACAATAATAAGATATAGATTAATAATGATAATAGAAGGAAGTAATAGAATATTGGAAATTGTCTTTTCTTTTTCTTTTTCTTTCTTTTTGTGTTTGTTTTATTTTATAATTGAAGGGGTTTATTTTTTATTATTTTTTATTGTTGTTTTGATTTCTTCTCTATATGATTGTATATTATATATATGATTGATTTGTTCAATTTAATGTCTAATTTTTAAAACTATATCATAATTTACTTGTCTATGTCTTATATGTTCTTCGAACATGCACCGAATCAGAGTGCGACTGTCCTGTTATAGCATCTTTGATCCCATCCGTGAAAACTCAGTCCAAACAGTCCTTTGAAATCATCGACACCGTTTCTAGTGTCTTCAACAAAATTGTAAATCCTAAAATCACTGTAACGTTAGTAATATTAGTAATTTATAAAGCAAACTCCTTCTTCCCACTTTCACCACTTCCAATGTAAGTCTTGAACTCTGCTATCTCTTCTTCTCGATGCTTCAGAAGAACTGGAATAATATTGTAAAATAAGTCTCTCATATAGTAAAAGACTCCTGAATCTTGACAGAAGTGTGTGCAGTCTGTGTATTTCCTTCCATGTGCTAATCCCATGTGAGAGTTAAACTCTGTCCTTGTAGCATTGTAGATCCTCATTATCGGGATATCATACTTCTTCATCAACAACTCAGCTAATCGATTGCGAAAATCTTGATTGTACGCGAGGGAGTAATTGGAGTAGTCGTAACAGAACGGATCCTTCGTCATGGTATAGTGGTATCCCATCGGCACATCCTCATTAGGCACATCCTCACTACGCCAATCAAAGTGTTGAGGTGTTGTTTCTCGCCACATGAAAATTGGTCTAGTCAAAGGATTCATCATACTATACTGTTCAACGTATTTCTTCACAATACGAAAGAAAGTTGTAGCATGATTTTGACGGTGACCAATATTCATAACAACAACATCAAATGGTGAAGAAACATTACTATAGGTAAGAAAATCATCTAAATTATTAAAATCTTCTTCAAAATGCTTTAAACCAACAAGCCCATCATCAGGTTGATGATATTTAATAAAATTATTAAGAAAATGAAATGTAAAATTATATTCTTTATAAAATACTTTGCCTTCATCTAATCCACTGTGTGGACTCTCTTCATAAATGATTTTATATTCTCCAGGTGTTATACCATGTATACTACATGCTATCATTGTCCAGAATTGTCCTGTAATAGAGTCTCCGAGCATTAATAATTTCCGATTGCGAAAAGTGGAAAGAAAGTCTTGAGGTTCAAACTCCTTTAACTCACAATCGCTATGTTGAAAATAACGGCGGGATAGCTTACTACCATTCTCTAAGTCATAGCAAGTGTATAGAGAGGAAATAGGACAGTCGCTAGGAATTCGTTGCATCTTATGATGATAGTTGTGATCATCCTTCCATTCTCCTTTCACTGGTCGATCAGTGAACTCTACCGATCGAAAACATTGTTGACCATGAGAACCAAATAGAGAAGATACAGATAGAATCAATATCTCTAAGTGAAGTAGGAAAGGAAACCACCCTTTCCTCATCGTTTCGTTGATGATAATAGATGAAGATATGACGTCCTTTCAATTGCCCACCACCCAAGGGCAAACCTTCTATATACCGGTAATTACCGGTAACCCCAAACAAATGATACAGTAAACAGTATTAATACAAAAGAAAATATTACAGGATTACATCATAGGGATCGAATTAAGTATGAATGTGAATAAACGCAAAAAAGTCTATTTTTAAGTGTCGCATAATTAGAGTTAAAACAATTCTTCTCTTTCCTTTTCTTCTTTCAGAAGTTCTTCCACTATCTTTTGATCATCATTCCTTGTGATAAAAGAAGGTCTCGTTTCGTACTTAATCGAAATAGAATCTTCACTGCTGTCACATATCCACTTCATCTCTTTGATTAGTTTAACTCGATAATCATCAACGGTAGACAAGTCTTCAGGCACACTAATCAACGATGATGATAGGTAATTAAGCTTGCTTTCAATTGGCTCTGGCTTCATTGCGACAAAAGAATGATTTGAAGCTAATCCATCCTCTTCTTCCTTGTTAACCTCAATGTCATTTGAACTTACTTCCATCGATGATGATGAAGAGGGCACGGGAGCCTTTATTGCCTCAAAGGTAAAAGGATTCACAAGTTTAACATTCGATCGACTTTTCCTGTGCTTCATTAATACCTCTTCCTTGATCTTATTCTCCTTGTCAGATTCTTCTTCCTTCCTCTTCTTCAATGTGTTTGATATAATTGGTGGTGGAAGATTTGCAAGTAATTGTTGTAGTCTCGTTTTGTCAAGGTAGTCAGATTGAGTTGTGCACTTCTCTTTTAACAAGCACAACACTTCTCTCACTATACTCATTGTTAATAATCCAGATAACTTCCATTGATACTCTGTGTTTCTATCCTTTTCATTCTCTTGATTGTCAATTGTTCTTTGAGATTTCGTGCTTCCAAGAAGTTGGAGTGAAAGCTTCTCCCTCGAAGCATGAGAGAAAGGTTCTTCACTGACGATGGATGGTATAAAGACAGCTAATTTCTCTCGATTTGCATCAAATGAAGGAGAAAACGATGAAGATATAGTAAAATTAATAGTGGTTTGCCATGAAAATGAAAACAATTTCTGATAAATTGCTTCTAAGATGACGTAATTCCAGATTTTAACAGAATATTCTCCGATAATTACAAGAGACTTTCCTTGTAATCTTTGCTTATATTCACCCGAAGCACTTAATGAGCTCGCATCGTTCTTTTTCACTTTCTTGTGGGGATTATTGTAATTGTTCTGAGAGTTCTGGCTTGTTGTTATTGATGGATCGTTATAGTCAGCGTTTTCTTCTTCGTCTAAGATAAGGTATTGGAAGTCAGGGAAACTAATTAATTTTCGAAACAATGGAGTTTTCAGGTTCGTAACGATACAGCGAATCTCATTTTCCTTTGATTTAGAGGAAGAGGCAGGGGAAGAGGAAGGGCTTTGATCATAAACACAATAAGAGAAGAGTTGTTCCTTCTCATTCTTCTTCATCTGATTCAACACTGCCACACTATTCACACCTCTTCCTCCTCCTACAGTTAATGATGCTGGGGTGGAAGAGGAGGCCTTCAGTCGAGATTCATAGAGTAGAATAAACCTTTGAGGTTTGTTAGAGCAACAGGGAAGAAGCAGTTTATCGAGACAATCTTTCAATGCTTCTTCATATTGACCATAAAATAATTGATAAACTGATTGGTGAGAAGTTTGTGTAATCAGAAAACGATATTGTTCAAGAGTAAGTTTCTCATCTCTATTATTATTGTTTTGTAGTGTGTCAGCGGAGGTCTGTTGAAAGGTATGCGATGATAATTTAAATAAAGAGGAAATATTCTTCATTGCAGAAATTTGGGGAGAAATTTCGTTAAAGTAATTCACAGGTAAGTTGGTATTCATTGTTAATCCTGCCCATATCGGATGATTTTCTCCTAGCCAATGAGGTAAGCTTTCAATTGATAGGTTTGTTCGTTGAAATCTTGGAGTCGCAGGGACAACTGAATTCTCGATTATAGGTTTAGATGGTTGCGCAAATTGAGAAAGGAAACCACTTAAACGATCTTTCAATGATGGTTTATGAGCTATTGATTTCACTGTACTCAAAGATAATGAAAGTTTGGAATCATCTTCTCTTTCTTCTCCTTCTACACCGTTTCTAGTCTCCTCCTCTTCATCTTCTATCAAAAACAAGGATCTTTTCCTTGATTTTGGAGCGAAATTCTCGAATAAGTTCATATTGACCTTCAATCAATCGAATTCAATTTCAAAATAGGTATCTGTGCATCTGAGGATCTACGATTCCCGAGAAAACAACTTTATGACAATATAACAACACAATAAACTTATTCTTTCTCATGATTTTGTTGAAACCTGAAAAGAATTATTCTATTATTCTATTTTTATTTCTTTGTTTTTTTTTTCAAAACCTAATTTTCGTTGATATTTAAATAACCTATAAAGTATGTATGTGTTGATCGCCTTTCTCTCTCTGCTATGAACTGCGTCCTGAAAAGGAGAAGAACGTGTTTTCCATTCACTGAAAAGATAAAATAAGATTCAGAGAACTTTCCTCACCTAACCCTCATAGAATACTCGACGAATATCATGGATCTAGCTACTAAAAAACCAATCTTAGTTACTGGAGGTAATGGATTTCTTGGAGCTCATGTTGTTCAACAGCTTTTATCTCGAGGATATGCGGTAAGAGCTGTAGTTCGTCCAAGTCCGGGAAGTAGTGAAGATGTGAATGTAAATACTCGTCCTTCCGAATATTTAGCTCCTGCTGCTATTCCTGGCACTAGTAGAACTGTTGATATGTCTGCTCTCTTTAGTCCATATGCCAAAATTAGTGGAACGAATGAGAAATTAGAGATCGTTGAAGCAGACCTTACCTCACCTGATAACTGGGAATCTGCCTTCGCTGAGGTTGAGTATGTGATTCATACTGCTTCACCATATATTTTAAAGTCAGAAAATCCTCAATCTGAGTTAATGCAGCCTGCTGTTGAAGGAACTCGCCGTCTCCTAGAACTATCACAAAAGACAGGAACTGTGAAAAAATTTATTTATATCTCATGTCTTCATGCTTTGACTGATGAATTTGATAATATTAAAGAATATAATGAGGATGATTGGAATACAACCTCTTCATTAACAAGAAATCCTTATGCTTTCAGGTAAACAATTACTTTCCTTCTTTTCTAATGGTTTATTTTTAATTCTTTTTCCCATAGCAAAACTATGGCAGAAAAGCTTGTTCATTCATTTTGTGGTCAAGCTGGATGCCGTTTTACTGGTATTTCAATTCTTCCAGGAATTCTTTGGGGTCCTCCTGTTGGTAAGAACTTTTATATAAAGCTAATACTGATCCCCCCTAACCATCCTTATTAGTTGGTCGCAAATTAAGTTTCTCTCATAAATATTTAACTGCCTTCTTAAATGGTAACTCCAAGGCAATCCCTAACTTCTTTTATAATATCTCTGATGTTCGTGACGTGGCTTACTCTGTCCTCCTTGCCGTTGAACAACCTCGATTAAGTGGTAGATATCCTTTATGCAATGAAGCAATGGGATTATCTGAGATATTGCAAATTGTTCATGAGAATTTTGTTGATATTGCAGTGCCATCTCGTCGCGTAAGGGATTTCGTTGTGAAGTTAGCCTATGCCACTGATAGAACTGACCGAGCTGAATACATCCAATATAACCTTGGAAGAAAAGGAAATATTTCCTGTCGTCGTGCTCGTGATGTTGGAATGATGTTAAGACCTCAAGTGCAGACGATCTTAGATACTACTCGTTATCTATTAGATCATGGTCTATTAGACAACAACACTGCCAATGCTATTAACTGTGTCATTAATTAAATATTATCCTTTTCAATCCCATTACACCGAGCTATCTATCTCTCACAAGCATTTCTCAAGCGTTTAAAATCCTGTTTTTTCAGAGTTGAGTAGTCAATGAAATAAAATTTAATGAAAGAGCATAATTTATCATTTGAAGAAATAATATCCCATATTACTAAGTTTATTATGATTCTTTATTAATATTATGAAAAATAACTCTTTGTGAAGTGATAAATGTTGTGCTAATTTAGTTTTTTCTTTTCTTTTCTTTTCATTTTTTCTTTTTGAGTTTTTGAATGTATCATCATCATAATATATACATAGATATATCACATCACATCAAATCATCATATATCACATAATAATACATAGGATGTAGCAGTTCCTATTTTCGAAGTGCCATGAGAATTCATTTCCACTTTAAGAATATGAGAGAGAAGGAGCGAATCTACGATTTTCTTTAAAAGTAATCAATCTACTCTCTCTTTTTCTTCTTCTTTGCTACCTTTTTAGCCAACCAAGCTTCTGTTTAAACTTGATTCATTCAATATTCTAACAGAAAATTCAAGATTTTGAAAAGGGAGTCCAACGATGTAGTTCTTCGGACCACTCCCATATAACCCCCGCTCATGCCTCACATCCTCTTCTAGACCGTATGTCACAAGAAAGCTCAATGACAACTCTCCCACCAGTGTTGAAGCCACTTCCAGCCGATAGTTGTGTTTATTATTTGCCGTTTTGAACTGAAATCACTCCAAAGACAAAGTGCGTCGACCGTGCACACACTTTCCTTTTTTTTCTTCTTCTTTTACTACTTCGCACCCAACCAAGCCTTTGTTGAACCTTTATTCCTTCAATTCTCTAACAGAACATTCAAATTTTGGAAAGGTAGATGATATTTCTTCCACAATCTTTGAATAATTTCACTTTTCATATCTTTATCTCGAACAGAACAGTCTTCATTAGAAAAGTCCGAGTTATGATCAGATAAAATCTTCTGATGAAGATACTGAGATACTTTATTAATTGGATGGTTCTCGCGCATGTGCTTCTCATTTATAAGCTTCTTTCTTTGCATTTTCTCTTCAATTTTCTGCAGAGAGATCATTCCTTGTAGTAAACTATCTTCATTGCTTATCAAACCACGCTTTTCAACCTCTTCCTCCTTATCAATAGCTTCTTCTTCGTTCTGTTGAGAAAAGAACATACTAGCAATATTATGATGTGAGAATGATTCTAATTTGGTTTTTAATTGCTCAGATGACAGTTGGAAATAGGATAAATGCCAGACATATCCTCTCATCAGATACTCAGAAGGAATTAGTGAGTCATATTGAAGGAACATTCTCATCGAGTAGAACAAGTTGTCTTTCCCAAGTAGCATTCTTTCTGCATATTCTAATGCTGTTCCATAAGTACCAATCGCAACAGAACGAGTGGAAGGGAAATGATTCGTTAATGTGGGAAAATAACAATCAAAGTCATAAGAATACTCGTTCAAAAGAATCTTATAGATATTCCTTAGTCTTAATGGTTGATCCTTGATCACAATCTCATTCGAAGATCGTGATAAAGAATTAAAATAATAAGAATAATAAAACATTGACGATAATAATATTATAATATCAGGATCAATGATTTCATCTGTATCACCTAGAAGGATGATATCATTCGATTGTATATCATATCTTTCCTTCAATATTTTATGAAAGAAATTCCTTGAATAATATTCATTTGCCCATATTTCACCTACTTTCTCTGGGGTAGGGAAAGGTACATGATCTAATATAATAATATCGATCTTATCACGAAATTCAGTGAATAAGGTTAGATGCTCACTTAAAATGAGTCTCTTTCTCTTTCCAGTAAAAGTATAATGTGATTCTAATATCAGAGTCTTATGAACAACTTTAGAAAGAAGAGATAATCGTAGTCTTAGTAAAGAGATTTCATTAAAGAATAAAACACAATCAAAGATACGAGGAAGAGGAATCAATGAAACAGAATCATTCGTTGATTTATCTTTATTAGTCTGCTTTATTTTCAAATTATTATCTTTATTTAAATAAAGTTGATTAAATAGTAATAATTCATTATAAAAGAAGTGTGGATTATCTGGTGTTAAAGAATTTTGAATTAATTCATCAATTTTAGTCATTTTAACTTTCCTTTGACCATTTTCATGACATTTCTCATTAAAACAGATTGGTTCACAGTACGTGAGATGATTCCATCGAGTATCATTGTTTTTCAGGTAATGATTCAATACTCCTTGTATTATCTGTACTGTGTTATACATCGGCCAGGTTACATGCAATTGAAGTGAACAGTCATTGTAATCTAAATGAAACTTTTGAAAATCATCATCAAACTCTATTAATGAAATAGATAAGATTTCTTCGATTGAATTTGGAGCTATTCCGGGAGGTTTAAGATACATTCTCTTGGCATATACTCTTCTCACGTTATCTCTACCTTCATGCATCAGTCGGAGGGAGGAGGCAGAGGAAAGGCTGTTTATCCCTTTCTGTAAGATTGTGGATATACTTTGGCTGTTGCTCATCAAGGAACTCTGGAAGTACAGGAGTAAAGGAATTGCAGCTTGTATCTTGAGGTAATAGAGGTTTAGGTCGTATAGTCGTTGCTGCCCATCTAGCAAGGCAAGAAAGCTTGCACTCGTAATATTCTCTGGGATAGAGGGATTAATATTACTTAATACAGGAGAGTGAGAAAAGCAGTGGAAGTCAAACTGACTTGCGCTGTCAGTGTGGTTGTTGGTTAAATATCTGATTAAATGATTATTACTAATCACATAATTCGAATGAACAAATAAAACATAATCAAAGAATTGCTGTGAAATACTTGGATTTGATTGGTAAAAATTAAAGATATTCTCATAGGAAGAGTCTGATGATTTCGATTGTTCCTGAGCATAATTCGAGTAAAGTGGGTCAGTTAAGAGTTGTCGCCCTACATATAAACCACACAATAGATTTAATAACTCTACCCGATTGTCATCAACTAAATATCTCCCAGGAAAGGTGCTAATTTCTTCAGATGGGATATAAATTAAAGACAATCCCAACTCATTGAACTGGTTGAGAAGTTGTGTGTGCAAAGGGTTGGGAAACTTTTGGGGATTTGGATGGTATCTATCAGAGAGATAACTGAAGTATGAGCTATCATCTTCAATATTAGATTCAAAATAAGAGCTTGAATCATAGAAAATGCATAAATGATAATCAATATGTTCGTATGCTTCATGGAATGAAGAAAAAGCATAAAGTGAGGAATAGAACCTTTTCACACTATCAACTCGCAAATTTAACGCCTCTTCAGTTTGATTAATTAAATCAATTTGAGTTACGACATGAATCTTCTGGAAAGCAAAGATATTACCAACAATACAAAGAAGAAATATCCTCAACAACATCATTCTCACAATAATCATTTGAAAATTAGAAGATTTCTTAATTTTACATTACTAGTATACCTTTGAGTTCGTCTCATTTTCTTTACTCAAAAATAATAATATTATACATTAATAGAGAATATTCTATTACTCTTGGAACAACATTTTTGCTTTTCTTTTAATAAATAAATGATTTAGCAGATTTTTTATATAATATTTCACGAATTGTTTTATTAGTACCTTTATAGGGATCATAATAATTTGTTTTAGGTATAGTCCCCCATCTTGGCCATTCTTTATGTACAACATATTTTTCATTATTCGTATTAATAATATCATAATGTAATATTTCTTCTTTTAAATTACCATTACCAAACATTGCTATCGGTCTTGGCCAATATTGTTGATCACCCCAACGAAAATCCCACATACCCCATGGATGAAAATCATTCCAATATTTTGCCATATGCTTTACTTCAGGTGAAGTATAGATACCTAACCAATAAACTAAAAAGTGCGCACGAAATGTTGTATTATAATTTGTATCAAAAAATGTACTATCATTATAACCGCCTGGTAATAATTCTGTATTTATTAATCCTTTTTGATCATTACAATACTTACTTTCTCCGTTTATATAATGCCATAGACACAATTCAACACCAGCAGAGATTCTAGGATCATCATAATACCAACCATCTTGTGTATTCATCATATAATGATTCCCTTGTATTAATAATAATGGTAAATTATTTGTTGGGAAAGGTGATACAAAAGATACATCATTATCTAATTTAGATGCATAATCAAAATAATCTAATAATTTTAAATTCATTTGATAATATGCATACCAATTCGTTAATTTCGTATATCCATAATTTGTTGGATATCGACGATTTAAACGAAATGGTTTCCAATTACGAAATAATTCTTCTTCATCTTTATTTTCTGCCCATTTCGGTATCGGGAAAGTATGAATCGTTGCAAAGATTATTAATGGTTTTGATATCATTGTTGACCCACTTGATGAATCAATAAAATTAATATAATACACATAATATCCACTATCTAAATGTAATTTATTCTCACATGATCCACCACCTAAGGTTGCACCACCCACACCACTCCCTCCACCTCCTCCTACACGATGATGATAGCGCTTATTACCTTTATTATGATGGTGATGATGTGAATGATATTTATAGTTATCTATGCTTGTAACGACAGGTAATTCACGAATAGAAACACATTCAACAGGTTCTGCTTGCATATTATGGATTAAAATACGATCTAAGTAGTCCTTATAAGAGGTGGAAATATTTTGTCGCCTAAAGTCTCTTTCATCAAAGAGAAGGACAAGAGACGTTGAATTCGATATGCGACGAAAGAAATTATCAACCCATGAATCCCATACTGCCATTAGACCATTAATAGAGCCTCCTGGGCCATAGTTATAATGAGAGTCAGCATGTCCTCCAACAGCAAGTACTATAGCCGTTTGAATCCTTTGCTCTAAAGCATCACGATATGTGGCAGGCTGCGGTCGACGATTAGGTGTAAAGGACATTTTGTATTTTGTTTTCCCCTCTTTTGTTGGCGTGGGATCCCATGTTGCAGGACCTCCTTTATACCTTTTGTCAACACATTGTCTTTGATGGTCAGGTAAATCACCTAATCCATAAGATACATTCGGGAAACTTCGTAAATGAGAGCCATCAGTGATAACCTCTAATACATTGATCGAATAGACATGAAATAGAACACAGTAGAGGATAAGCAGGAAGAAATTCATCGTTAAAAATATCAAAAACTGACTTCCTAAGCTTTGCTATAATTTACATCGCAGAGGAATTGTTTTCGAGTTTTGGGATTTTCGTGGATTAGGGTTTCGATTTTGTTGAGGTGGAAAGATTTGGAACTTGTCACAGAGAAGTATCAAACTTATTCAATACTCTTCATATTTTGATCATCAATCTCTCTGAACATAACATTATACAATGCTTCGATTAACTGTTCTCCTTGCTACCCTACTAAGCGCGATTGCATTCGCTCCTGCAGGAAGAATGTCTGCCAGGTAGTAATTCTTACGCAACATGAACTCTCACATTATCTCGTTTTTCTTTAGCACAAAGTTAAGTATGGACATTAAAGACTTTGTGGGAGCCCCTGTTTCAGCAGCTGGTGGCTTCTTTGATCCTTTGAAACTCTCTCAAGGCAAGAGCGACGAAACTTTACGATGGTACAGATCTGCTGAGTTGAAGCACGGCAGAATAGCAATGTTGGCAACCCTTGGCGTCGTCATTCAAGGTTTAGACACAAAGATTATCCCAGGATTCCCTGTCACTGAAACTAACGCCTTCGAGGCCTTGAAGCAGGTCTACTACAAGAATCCTGGTGCACTAATTCAGGTATGCACGACTGTCAATTTTTTATTTCTAAGTGAACTTTGGCTTTTAGATCGGTTTGGCTATTGCTGCCCTTGAAGTTCTAGGTGCTTCTATTGAATCCAAAGAGCTTCCAGGAGATTTTGGTTGGGATCCAGCTAACATCCGCCCAAAGAAGCAAGAGGTCTTGGAAGATTATCAGAATAAGGAGTTGAACAATGGTCGTTTAGCAATGTTAGGTATTGCTGGAATTGCTTACCAGGCTTACTTAACCGGACAAGGAACAATTGAACAATTAGCATCTGGTCATATCTCTCCTTTCGGCGATGGTCAAGGAATCTTCTAAACATAAAATCACAGTCTGTTTCATTTGTACAAGATAAAACTCCCACTGTTTTTTACATCTAACTCAATCGCTCATTTTTATCCAATCATAATCCGCATTCAATAACTAATCCATCTAAGGTTAAATTCGTTTGCGCATCTAAATTTTAACCCACTATACAAATATGACAATTCATCGACAATTTCATTTGATTGAAAACAAATATCTCGTGAAGGAAGGGCAATAATATTTGATGAAAGTTGTTACTGTTACAAGGGGTAGAGAAAGAAGCTATACGTAGGAGAGAGTGGAAAGACGTTCCTTTTTTTTTGTGAGCTGAAATGAAAAATATTCAATCAAAGCAAACATAACTGTCTAGAGGGAATTAAAAAAAAAAGAGAGAGAAAGAAAAAAGAAAAAAATAATGCAAAAAAGAAGCTGGTAAGAAAACGCTGTGTTTGAAGAAATGTTTATGAGTGAGTTTTTATATTTCTTTCATTTTTTCTCATTTATTTTCTAACATAGCTTATATATATTTCATGAAAATACTATCTCTACACTCTACGAAAGTCATTTTACTGACTCAGTATTGCCAAAACTTTTCCTATTTTTTGAAACTCTGCTGCACACTTTTCAAAATGCATCTTAATCGAATATTCGAACCCTTCACGAGCCGTAAATTCGAAAACAGTGCAATTAACTCCAAGTTCTTTACTGGTGGTAAGATCAACATAACAAAAAGTAGATTCACCATTAGGAACCGGATAACCTAATGCTTTACATAATAACTCTGCTGGAACAGGCGCTTTATGTTGCTTCATAAATAATTCTTCGATTAATGGAAACTTTTGATGATATCGGGAGGTGAAAATATATACAACTTGGTTAGATGAACTTGGTGAGTTTCTGCCGTTATCGACCCTATACAAGTCGAAACCACCGGCGCCGTTAAGCTTCTCTATGACAGGCGCAAATACGTGCTGATAGAGATCTTCAGCGTAGGTTGGGTGGCCCCGACTGGTTATTAGAATGCAAGGTTTTATAGCAGAGAGTGTGAGGAAGAATTCGCCATAGTTGGTGAATAAAGAAGGATCGTAAGGTTCCCCTTCATCGACCATCCACTTAGTATATTCATGTGGTAAATGAGTCAAAAACTTCCATTCTCGCTCTTTAAATTCAAGGGCTAAAGAATTAATCACCTCTTGTGGTAGTAATTGTTGGCTCCTCCTTCGAAGTCGATCAAATTCCATCTTTTTAACTAACTGAAAAAAAAAATAATAATAAAATAACCAAAGCAATTAGAAAATGAACTTCATGCAAAACGTCAGCAAGAAAATGGAAAAAAATATATACAATGAAATCCTATATGTAAATAGGAAGATCTCAAATCACTTATTAAAATAGAATATTAATCCTCTGTCAAGATAGATGGAAGTTCAGTTTCAACAATTATTATCGCTGAATTCGCGCATAAGGTGAAACTGACGAAACGGAAACCTTGACTTTGTTCAAATTTGAGTTTTCAAAGTTTGAAATCACAATTCTCGAGGATTGGTGAGTTTTAAAGGAAATGCTTTATTAGAAAGTGAAAGCAATTGCTCAATAATGAGGAAAATCCTATAATCAAGAGTTTATGATTAGTCATTCATTCGTTTTTCATGGTTATATTTCATACAGATTGAAAAAAAAAAGAATCTGATTAGAATTAAAGAAAATATTAAATTTATAGCATCTTTTCTGCATTGTAAGGCGTTGAGGTTGAAGGCACTTACTAGCGCAGCAATCCTCCAACTTTTAACAAGCTGTTTTGTGGTGCATGCGAGATGTTTTTAAGAAGTAGATCGATCGTAAAGCTTCCCAGTTTAGATTCAAATCATAAGTGTGACGATCCTATGACAGCTAATTCTTCTTCTCAATTCTCAAAGATTCCTGGAGGAGCGAGGCTATGGAGATATCTGATGTATCTTACTGCATTCGCTATTACTGTTTACATCATTCTGTATGATAGCTTTAATATCGAAGAAGAAGGAAGACCAAATATTCCCCCTAATCCTAAGAAAAGACAATTGACTATTGTCATGAATACTTTTAAAAGACATGATCTTCTTTTAGGTACATAACATACTCTTATTATTCCACCGTATTTGACTTTCTTTTGATAGATGCAATCGACCATTATTCAAAATGCCATGTAGTGAAGCACATTCATATCGTCTGGAGTGAGAAAGACCCTCCTACTCACATTCTTTTAGCGAAATCCCAAAGATCCGATCCTCCAACTGTAAGTTCCTTATCATCATAAACTTCCATCCAATAATTGGCAAATTCCTTTAGATTCACTTCGATATCCATGTAAATGATAGTTTAAATAATCGTTTCAAGCCTTTACCCGAGCCCTATACTTCCGGTATCTTCTCAGTCGACGATGACATGCGAGTACCCTGTAATGAGCTAGCTATCGCCTATGACGTCTGGCGAGGAAGCAAACAAAGTATTGTTGGGTTTATGCCACGTGTTCATATTCGAAAAGATGGTAAATTAACTTATCGTTGTTGGTGGCGTGTCTGGTGGGAAGGTTCTTATAGTATAATATTAACAAAAGCTGCGATATTACATCATGATTACTTCAAAGCATACACAAGTCAGTTACCAACAAGTATGTTAGATTTAATTGATCGTAGTCGTAATTGTGAAGATATTACAATGCAATATTTAATTGCTAATATGACAGGTTTACCACCAATCTATATTAAAGGACATTTAGATGATAAAGGTGCATTAAATGGTATTAGTACATCACAAAATTTTATTAAAGCTGGTCATATGAGAGAACGTGATTGGTGTTTAAATATATTAGAAGAATTCTTTGGTAGAAATCCTTTAGTTAAATCAAGATTCTTTGTTGATATTGCATCGAATCGTTGGACGAATGCTCCTTCAACATGGTATGAATATATATCATCCGATCTATGGAAATGGTGAGGAAGGCAACTAACTAGAGAGTCTAGGGTGATTAAAACAAAATTTGAACATAATCGAGTATATCAAATGAAAGATAAAAGAGAATAAATAAAACATTTAATACTTCAAATGATGGTACAACTCATCAGACCTCAAACAATGGAAAGAGAGAAAAATAAGTCATAATAAAACAAAGAATGATAATTATTAGAATATACTTTCTTATTGTTGATATGATAGAAACATTTCTTTTCTTCTTCTTTTCTTTTTATTTCAATTTTGGTCTTTTTTTTTTATTTCAATTTTTGTCTTTTTTTTCTTTGTTCTTCTAATATCATTTCTTTGTACTTATATGTCACATCTAATACATACTATAATATAAGATACTTTGAATAAAAGAACAATAGGACTAATTATCTTACAAAGACTTATAGGTATATTCTACCGCTCTTATATTGATCTTATGAAATCCAATCAAACCTCTTCCCTCCTCCAGAAACCCTCCTGTCAACTAACGAACGAACAAATAATTCAGAAGTCCAATATACGATATGATCATCTGATATGATTGGAAACGAAGATAACTACTAATGGGACGTAACAACAACAAAGCAGGTGTTGACGACGAAGTGACAAAGAAAGAGTACAAGCAAAACAAAACAACAACAACGAACTACGATCAAATTAGAAAGAAAAAACAATAGATTAATATTTGTTTCGATGACATAGATCGATGCAAGAATCTCGGATCATCACTGTTCATTCCCTCCCTCTTCTCCTCTACTGTTTCATGGATCAAGCTCTGTTATTGATCGGCTTTATTTTCGTTGTAAAGGATTCTCGGTATCTTTGGCAGAGTTTGAAGCCTTTTGGTCAAGATGTAAATCTCTCGCAATTTGATCAAAGTCGATATCTTCTTCAACAAAGGAATCACGATGCTCATTCTGAGTAACCATGTGATAACAAGCAATAGAAATTAAATGCATCACAATCAAGAAACCAAGACATGAACCAAGAGCTAATCTAAAGGAATTACAATAGACTGAAGCTTCATAGTCATTAGGATATCCGAATGCAACTCTGGTAGCTATAATAAAAGAATAAGAGTCAGCAGAAATAGTTCAAAGGAGTGAAATGAGCTTACATGTGTCTAAGAAATAGTTCTTGCAGGTATCATAATCTTTAAAATCATTATAACGATAAAACTCAATACCACCTACAATACCAGGATAAATAGTAATGGTAAAGACAATTGAAGTTATAAATGCTAATCTAAATGCAGATACTGATTGAATGGTATATCCACGAATAATACTCATCACTGTTACAATACCTAAAATTGTTGATAAATCAAAAAATGGTTGAGCAAAGGGGAAATAAATTTGTGGAAACCAGATAGTATATCCTGCATCAGCAGCTTGTTGTTTAGTTAATCTGAAGTTGTTGATTGCATTTAAATCATTTAAACTTCCAGTCATTTTTGCGACACTTAATAACCAATAAAAGAATGCGGCAATAATTGCGAGGATAACTGGTATTGACGTATGATTTAATGGTTCATAATGTTTTTTCATTTGATTATAACGTATACGTTCAGCATAAATACCTAATACTCCAGATAAAAATAATAATAAACCTAAAAATATATTTAAACATAGGTAAAGCCATGCATATGCTCTGGCTGTACCACACTCGTTATCACCATTATTAAAGTTATCAAATTTATAGGCTGATGCTTCATAATAGAGATAGGTAATAAGAGATGAGTTGGTTTGAGCTGGCACAGGTAAAATTGGACCTACAGTATAATAGGTAAACACAGCGTAAGTGAACCAGAAGACAAGGAAAATAGTGGATGGAAGCCAGGTAGGATGAACTAATGCTCTTCTCATTGCAGCTAAACCACCAGCAGTAAAAATTACCGTTTGAACTCCAAGGTAAGAGAAACCATTAAGAAATTTACCAGATGGTAAAGATGGATCCGGAATGACTATCGGTTTCGCAGAGAAAGCACAGCCTAATAAACCATTTACACATGTCGAATTATGACATGTGCCACTAAAACATGAAAAAAGCGCAAGTTTCGAGGCATCTGACTTTGGGGTAATCGTCTCACTTAAAACAATTGTTTGATAGTCAGCGGAAGTCATACATGATTCCCAATTATGAGTCGGAGTGAAAGCACCATTTCCTTTCGCTTGAATATCAGCCCATAAACTGGACATCATAATCACACCAAGAGCAACTGGAACCCAAAGGACAATTAAAACCCGTAAAATCTTTTGTAAACCTAAAAGTCCTTCCGCTGTTCTTCTTTTATATAAAATGGACAAAGCTTGCTTGGAGTTGTCCATCAATCTTTCATCATTAGTTCCTGTCATTTCTACTTGTAATCACTCTTTGAACACAATATACCCAAACTGAATTGATCAAATAAGTAGGGAGATCGAATCAACTGATCTTATGTGATCTCTTTGTTATTTGTGGTTAGATTCAACAACTTACATACGACCATGCCCAAACCTGCCCAACTGAAAACCCTTCTTTTCCACACACCTGAACTATCGGCATATCGGGGTTGTTGATGGTTGAACCGAAGGTCCGAGGTGAAAGATTGAGATTGATTGATGAATCGCCTCATTGATTAACCACATCTTCTCTCTCTTTTATATATATAGCCTGGCCTTTGTCGAGAATGTTTGAATAATGGATTGAATTCTCTTCTTTGGGAAAAGATATAAGAATACTTCAGAGCCTTGAGAGTGTTTTTTCCTTTTTATTTTTATTTTTTCCTTTTTCTTTCTCCTTTTTCTTTTGAATAAGAGAGAGAGAGATGAGTTCAAACAATTTCATCATTGATTTAACCAATGATCAAATCTCTGGATCAGCAAAAAATTCTTTGAATTCTTTAGATATAAATTCTTCAGCTACAATTTCTCAAAATATCTCATTTCCTACACAACAATCATCACTTCCCGCAAATACATTTTCCTCCATCCCTACAAATAACAATTCAAATTTCTATACAACAAATTCTCAGCAATACCCATCTCAGCTTGAGAACGGTATATCAGAGTTTCTAAGGAAGGAATATGAAGCGTATAGCGCTCCTCGTATTCTAAACACAGAACAATACCTCAACCAACTACAACAACAGATGACCACAAATACCCCTCAAAACTCCTCCTTCGCGTCCTACAGGCCTCTCACTACTACTCTCCCTAATGGAAATGGTAGTACGAGTGCTCCAACTTCGTCTGGGAGCTATCAATCATTCAATATAGGAGGAGAGAAGAAGAGAAGTCTCCCGCCCTCTGTTACCCTCCCCCATCCTCTCACTTCCTCCAATGCATTTTTGAACAATTTACAAAATCGACAAACATTCGCAAACCAATACAATCAACAGTATCAAGCACCACCTACCAGTGTCTATCGCCCTCCAACACAAACACCTTTTATGAGCAAAATACCAATGACCTTTAGTTTAATTAATGCTGATGAATTTACTGCCCGTGTGGAAACAGGATCAATCCCATCAGAATTAGTTCGTTTTCTTAGCTCTATTCAAGGTTGTAAATTTGATTGGAAAGCTAAAAGATTTATTTTCCCTGTTGTTCTTCATGATCAATTACAGGTAAACTGCCCTTCTGTATTGTCTTTTTTACCTTTCATCTCTAATTGTTTTGTTAATAGACCACACTTCAACAAAAGTATAATTGTTCAATTGAACCAATCCCTCGTGCAGTATTAGCTGCCGCGCAGTTAAAGTCAAGAGCAGCGAAGAGAAGTAATGCTAACAATGCCAATGGTAATGGGGTAGGAGAAGATATGGAAGCTAAAGATCGTCAAATTAATGAAAAATTATCCAAATTTTTACCTGAATATGTTTTACAATCATTAGCAACTTTTCAGAAAGAAGCAGTTAAATTTATTATGGAAAAGAAGGGACGTGCATTAGTTGGTGATGTAAGTCTCTCTGTGAATGCTCTTCTGCTCCTTCCTCTTCTAACTCTTGCATCATAATAGGAAATGGGCCTGGGTAAGACGAGAACAGGAATTGCTGCTTCTTTCGTCTATTATAGGGATTGGCCAGTCTTGATCGTATGTCCCTCCTCTGCCAGACATCATTGGCACGCCGAATTATTAACTATTCTCGTTACGAATAAAAATAAGAAAACTGAAGAAACCCAAAAGAATTCCCCAAACTCTAGCAGTAGTAGTAATGGCTCTAAAGAAGGGGGAAATCAAAGAAATAATGGACTGAACGAAGAAAAGAAAGACAATGAGAAGGATAATGGTGTGAAAAAATCAGAGGAAAATGGTGCAAACCCAATAACCATAGATATGACAGGAGTCGATAATAATGGTGAAGCCAATGAAGTACCAGAGATTTATTTCCCTGATGTAAAAGAAGAAGAAATATTATTAATTGAGAAAACGAATCATTTCCAATTAAAACCATTAGAAGAACATAAAAATATTAAATATTATATCATCTCTTACTCATTAATCACCAAACTACTCCAAACACTCCAACTAATACCTTTTAATATGATGATATTAGATGAAAGTCATTATATTAAATCAAGACAAGCAAAACGTACCCAATCATTAGTACCAATGATACAGAATAGTAAACGAGCTATACTACTATCGGGTACACCAGCATTATCACGTCCATTAGAATTATTTACACAATTAAATGCATTATTACCTAAGGAATGGAATGATTTTAAAGCATTTGGTAAACGATATTGTCAAGATGCAACAAATAAACAGATTACAAGAGGTTTTAAACAACCTTCATTGTTTCATAATAGTCATTATCGTTTTAAAGGATATGGTGATAATGCTTATAAAGGAGCGAATCATACACAAGAATTACATGTGATATTAACATCAACAATTATGATACGACGATTAAAGAAGGATATTCTATTACAATTACCAAAGAAGAAAAGATATTTAATTAAGATTGATATCTTAGATGCAGTGAAGAGAGAGGTATTAGAAGGGATGTTAGGACAGTTAAAGAAATATGAAGAATTAATATCCAAGAAAAATGATTTTAAAGTGAAGAAACGATTAAATAACACTGGTAATAATAGTAAGAAAAGGAAGAAGGGAGGGAAGGAGGAGATTGAGGAAGGAGGTGAAGGTGTTCGAAGGAGTCAGACTGCACCTGCTGATCTAGATAATGGTAATAATAATGGCGAGGGAAGTAATAATAATAATCTTGCTGGATTAACAAATGAACAAGAAGATGAATTAACCATCTTAAAAGAAGCGAAAAAGAATATTTTATTAAAACTATTCACTCAATCAGGTGAAGCAAAACTACCAGCGATCATACAGAAACTAGATACTTTATTCTTTCAAAACTCACACTTCACTGGAAAGGTAAACAAACCCTCTCTGCGTCTCCTTATATTCACTCTAATTGATCTTCTCTCTGTTGATCTATAGATTCTTCTCTTTGCTCACCATAGGAATGTATTAGATCAATTAAGTCGTCATTTACAGAAATATCAAATTCCTTTCATTCGCATTGATGGTTATACTTCATCGAAGGAACGGCACGTTCTCACACAAGCCTTTCAACAGGATGTGAATTTACGTGTCGCTATCCTTGGAGTGACAGCTGCTGGCGTTGCTTTAACTCTCACTGCAGCGAATATTGTTTGTTTTGTTGAGTTATATTGGACACCAGGTTCTCTCATCCAAGCAGAGGATCGTGTTCATCGTATTGGACAATTAAAGAATGTGAAAATCTTTTATTTCTTTGGTATTAATTCGATCGATGAACTTCTATGGCCTTTAGTTCGAAAGAAGATGCAATTATTAGGAGAATTTGTTGAAGGAACGAATGATCAAGATTTAGCTGCAGCTGTTTTAACATCGAATAATACAAGCAGTAATAACGATAATAATAGTAATGGCTTAATATCAACCATTCCTAAAGAAATCGTCACACCTGCCGTTATTAATACATGCCCTACTGCTGTTAGTCGACTGCCTGAGGTGAAGAGCACTTCTTCGTTGACTAGTAATGGTGCTCAGAAGGGGAAGGAAAATAATTTTGAGGTCGTTGATCCTATTACAAAGAAGATATATAACCTCGATACTGATGAAGACATTCTTCGTAAGACATTTCTCTAACTTCGGTGTTTGTGTTGTCTTATTATTTTTTATTAGAACTAGTCGATGAGTTGAATGAAGAAGAGATTCAGATTGATGATAAGGCTCCACCCTCTTCCTCTAACTCTTCCTCCTCTCAGAATCCACCAGTCATCAGCATTGATGATTCCACGGATGAGGAGGAAGAATTTAGAGAACTTGCTGCGATGAAGGTGAATAAAGCTAAATCCAATAAAAAGAAGAAAAAGAAGAGAAAGCTTAACCAAAGCAATGAAAAAGGAGATAATAGTTCGAGCAAAGCAAATGAAGATGCTGGTGATTCTGACGAGGATGATGATGAAGAAGACGATGAAGAAGAATCAGAGGAGGGAGAACAAGAAGATGAATATGAAGAATATTTAAAGCGCGCTGATCCTCCTGATATTCTCGCTTCTGTGTATATGCAACTCATGGAGAACGATCAAGCAAAAGCAATCTCTAACCCACCGACTATTCCGAAGTCTCAGTTCTCTTTATTACCGAGAGCGAACACTGCTTCCTTCCCCTTTCAACCAACAATTGGAGGGCAATATGTTCCTACACAAACCTTTACTATGCAGAAACCATCGTTTAGTTATCCGATACAATCGTTTGGTTCGTCGAATAGAGCACGCACCCCTGAGATCATTGATCTAATTGGTGATATGGAGGATGAGCGGCTAGCGAGTGGTAGCAGCGATCGCCTTAGAATGAATGTGAAGGAGGAGAGAGGCGAAGGAGAGAGTTCTGGCGGTGGCATTAGTGTTAATGGAGGAGGGGAAGTGGAAAGAAGTCAAGGAGATGGCGTGGGATATGCTGATGGTAGTGGGAACGGTAGTTCTGATAATCTATCATCGGTGGCAAAGTGGAAGCAAGTAGTCATGGAAGCAGCGAATGCCAATGTCTTCGAAGAGATCGATCAAGAGATACTCTCACAACATCAAGAGAATGAGAATCATTCGCATTAATTACTATTGCTTTTTTTTGTTTTTGTTTTTTTAATTTGTAGCTTTATTTAGATTCATATCTGTAATGCTCTAAAGTGATGAAGTGTTGTGATGATCTACTGTCCTATGAAAAAATGTTCTTAGAAAATGAGAAATAAGAGAAACATTTAGTCAAATATATTCAAAGCCATAAATGAAGGAAACTGTGTAAAGATGTTAGATCGAGAAGAAGAGAGCATGAAAATAAGGAAAATAAGAGAAAAAGAGAAAAAAGAGAAAATAGGTTTATGGGAATAATCTTTGCACTAATAAGGATAAGAGGGAAGAAAGAAGAGAATGATAATAATAACAGATAAATTAAAATCGATAAAAAGTTATTTTCGAGAAATTTTAGGTTTAAATTGCATCTAATTGCTTCAGTAGCTCTTCTCGTTTATTTCGAACAAGCGAAGACTGATCCTTAGGTTGTTGAGTTCTAATCTCTTTTTCGACTCGTTCGTAGCAATTCTTTCGCAGTTGCTCAATATCGAGGCATAGTTGCTTCTTCTCTTTCAAACGCTGTTCGTAGAAGAGGCGAATCTCTGATAAATAGGATTGGAAGTCACTTTGCATTGCTTGATATTGGTTTTCATGCTCTGTCTCGTGCTTGGATTTGCAGGAATATAATTCTTTCATCGAAGTCTCTAATGGCTTCAAATGATGTTGGAGAAGGTTTTGTAAATTCATTGATAAAGTATCGTTTGAGTCGTAAAGGAGACTATCCACATATTGAAACCATTGTTGTGTGAATTGAAGTAAATGTGTTTCAGCGTTTGCAGTGATGGTCTATCGAGGAAAAATTAGATGAAATAAATCATAACGAAAGAGAAATGCAGTTTCTTACAGATAATTGACGAGCTCTCTTTCTTTTTGCTCGTTTCTTTTGCATCGCGACAATTTCCATCATCAATCTATCGAATCATATAAATGTCAAAGATTCTAAAGGGGGGAACAAATTCCTTACATTGAAATTACATCCTCATCGTCATGGCTTCCTGCGCGCAGGAGATGAGGCGGTTTAGCTTTGTCCTCTTTTCCATAAAATGATGTTTGATATTTCCTCTTATCGACTTTATTAACTTTTGGCTGCATAGTAGGCTGGAAGGCAGATGTTGAAGCAACGTTAAAACTCGGTGCGGGATTATTCAACGCCGTTGATTCCGAAATAAAATCTGATAGAGTTGCAGGGATTTGAGGAGCTTCCTGGAGCGGAGAAGGAATTTGAGCCTTGAAAGGAGAATCTCGAAGTGGTCTCAAAGGCAAAGGAGTCAAGATCATCAGCTCTTCCTCCTCTTTTTCTTTCTGAGACGATAATTCATCTCCTTTAAGGGACTTGTCTAAAATCGGAGTGTATGTATTTTCGGGGGAAAAGGTCTGAAAGTCAGGCATCGGATGAAATTCGATGGATTTTCTCCTCACAGAAGCGATATCTCCATCTTCTTGTGATAAACGTAATTGCTCCTCTCTTTCAAATGCGCACGCATCTTGCTTGAATCGTCCAATAGCTTCTTCACTCTTCGCGGTCGATTTTTGATGCTGCTGCTCAGAAGAGCCCGGGAGCGATTGGTACAGAGGGTTATTTTCAACCTGAACTCCTTCTAAAATATCAAATTTTCGCTTGCGAGTACTTAAAATTTCCGATTCCTAAGGTTTCAAATGAAGAAGTGTAATGATATCAACCTTCGGTTCTTACCTGGACTTTAGCTGGAGTTTTCTTAGCGAGCGCGACATTTTCTTGCTGCGCTTTGACCGCTGATTCCTTAATACGCAACGAATTACTCACTTTAGCTGAAGTGATGTCTTGAAGGCTCGCTCTAGTTCCATGTTTCTTTTGAGGAAGAGGTTTATCGCTGGTTTTATTTGATTGGACCGTTGAATGGTCGAGGTTTTCTTTGTCGTCATGCGAAGTTGCGAGTGACAAAGTGGCTTTGCGCTTTTTTCCTTTTCTCAACTGCGCCTGCAATGTAGATCCTTGATCAGATCCAATCAAGTTTCCTCCAATCACATCTGTGCCGTCCTCTTTATTCACCTCGATTTCCTTGCCAATCTTTCGCAGAGATTGTGGCATTTGAACAAACTTCTCTTGCTCGACTTGTTCAGGAATTAAATCATAATGATGTGATTGATTGAAATTTGAATTGTCAAATTCATTCCATGCGAATGTTTCAATTTCTCCACGAGAAGAGGATTTTTCATCGGCCTCAAAAGAGCCACTGCGAGCTTTCTCAGCAGATGATCCAAACTGCTTTGCTATCTTCTGATTCTATAGAAAGAACAAACAGAGAAATGTCAGAAACATTTTAAATCAGAAAAAGATAAAGATTCACTTGATTAGCTGTCGTTCTGGGCCTCTTCGGACGCTTTGCTGGAACAATTATCTTCGAGCCCTCGACTCCTGTTTCCAATAATGGATCTTTATCTCTTTGATTAACCTCTTTGACGCCTATTTTGATGAGCAATCAATAAAGTGCCTTCGTAGTGGTGCTAATTCTTACTCAACAGTTGGCGCCGATTCCATTTTTTCTCTGGAGTTGCCATATCAGGAGAACTTATTGTCGATACCGTTTCTAACAACGAAAATTCAATTTAATAAGTAAAAGTAAATCAGCAAATACCTCCAAGGCCAGATGACGAGATTTCTAATCCTAAAACAATCTTGTCAATTGAGAAAATCGAATCTTCATCTGTAGTTAATCGAATTTTCTTTTGAACTCCTTTGGTTGTCGCAACTACATCATAAATTTAATGCTAATGAGAAGATAAAACGAATAAAACTTTACCTGAGACCTTTTCCGCTCTTTCTACTTGAAGTAATTTCGAGTCCAGAAAGGATTTTGCTGCATCAGCATCCTAAGGAGTGTGAAAGAAGGACAACAGGAAAATTTCCTACTCACCTCTAATTCAGGAAAATAGAACTTTGCAGTCGCAAAATGTTCAATTTTATCGATTTTGAATAATTCCAATAACCTAGGTGAAGGATCTTGGAGGTCAATCTAGTCAAGAATGATTGTAAGAGGTTGATCAATGGAAAGATGATTTTATTACTTGTAAGTAATTTGAATCGGGAGAAGAAAGCACCGATTGCATATGATCATAATTCATTCTCATAAATATAGCAGGATGTACAATTTGAAGGCACCATTGATCTTGACAAAGATCTAACCAACAGTCAATTTTTCGCCTCGGAAACTCACGATCACCCACAGCTAATTGAATAGAATGAATTCGATAAGACTCGATGTTAAAGTTTCGGTGGTTCAACTCTGCTAAGAACGGCCTCATATCACATAATAATTGAATAGTTTCTTCCTTTGACTTCAGTAATATTGATCGAATCTCTGGGATTAAGTCAGAGGTTAGAATTTTCAACTTCTGAGAATTTTGATTGATCAATGCATGAGAAATCCGAGCAAGAATCTCCAATGCCAATTCCTTCCAGAGAAAAATGCAAAAACTAAAATCATTATAGTATAGAATGTGGGAAACTGTACTTACCTGAGTCAAGTAAAGTATATCCACTAGAATGATTGATCCTAAGGCAACAAATAACTCCCGCAGTTGTTCCATTGTTATATGGGATAAGAAATGAGCTAAATTCACAGGATTTTCTATTAATCCAAGAAATACATACAGACATTTTTCATAACAAGAGTGTGAGAGGAAAGAGGCTTGGATCGTTTCATGATGCACGTGAATGCGAGAAAAACAAACGAAAATGGAGATCAGAGAGTTAATCAGATTGGCGTTAACAACGAAGGTCCTCAATTGAGCTTGAATATGATCTGACTCTACCATCGATGATAAGTGAGTTAGGAAGTTCTCGGCTACTTCTAAAGGTACATAGACAGAATCTGCATATTTCTTCACAATATTACCAATTTTATTGATAATTTCCTCATCCACAATAAAGTTCGAAGAGTTTGCAATATCATCACATGCCTTGGTAACAGCGAATATATCTCCAAACTCTAATAGCTTAATGATCTTCTTCTGATGAGCAATCCTCTCAGCCTCCGCATGAGTAACATCTTGATGGATTTCATCCGTATCGTTCTCAACAATTGGAACTTTAGAAGGCTTCCTCCCACTAGATGACCAAGCAGCTCTAACTCGTCTCTTCTTCTCAGACATATTCGATCTTTTTATCGCGTCACTCAATTTCAAGGAGTGCAGGAAGTGGGAATATTACACGATTTGACAAATAATTTTCAGTTTCAACAGTGTAGCAAAACAGATCCAAATCTAAAAGATGAATTTTATCTATGAAATAAATTATAACGGAGTAAGATTCACATGTTTTAAAGTGAATCCAAATCTAATTAAGAAAAAAATGAAAAAATGATGCAAAATCCTGTCGGCAATCCGGTCAAATAATATCCTGTAATTTTATACCGGCGAAACGAGGGCTTTTTAGAATTGTCACAGAAAGTATTGAGGGAGATTTAGCTTCCCCGGTATTTCTCCCAACTGATGCACTTTTTCATTCCTCCAATAACTTCACGCCTTCCAGAAACTTGTCTGATTACATCGTACAATTCTTCCATCAGAGATTGGTTAAGAAATGTATCGTGCATTCCTGACTTTATTGTTATCATCATGCCTCTTCCAGGCCCAAGCATGGCTCTCCTTCACGCCAAAGATGCAGTTAAAATCTGCATCAAAGTTGTCTGTTCAATCTAGACGATCTTCAAGTGGCTTTGGAAAAAGACTCTTCCGTACAAGCCGTTTGTTTGAATCAGCATCTTCTGTTGTTGATACTGGTGCTCCAGCAACAGAAAATTATAAGTTCGAATCAAATGTGTCTCGAGTGATGGACATTATCATTCATTCTTTATACTCCAATAAAGATGTCTTTTTACGTGAATTAGTCTCCAACGCAGCTGATGCCTGTGATAAAAAACGTTACTTCTGCGTAACCAATAATAAACCATCAGATAACTTAAAAATCCGAGTTTACGCCAATCGTGATGATAACACCTTAACCATTGAAGACAGTGGTATTGGTATGAATAAAGAAGATTTAATTAATAATTTAGGTAAAATTGCTGAATCTGGTACAAAACGTTTCTTAGAAAATTTAAGTAATAAAGATAAAGAAGAAAGTAATTTAATTGGACAATTTGGTGTTGGTTTTTATTCTGGTTTTCTTGTTGCTAAGAAAATTACCGTGATTACGAAAGGTTCATCAGGTGAACAATTACGTTGGGAAGCTGCATCAGAATCTTTATCTGATTATAGTATTACAAAGGATTTAATCACTGAACCAATACAAGATAGTGGTACACGTGTTATTTTACATTTAAGAGAAGAAAGCGATCAATACCTTGATGAATTATCATTAAAAGCATTATTAGAGAAATATTCTGAGTTCATTCAGTTCCCTATTGAGTAAGCTTATTTCATAATTTTCTCTTTCTTATTCTCATTGCTTACTGTTTTATCATAGACTTCAACGTAATGTTTCTCGCCCTGAACAAATCCCTGATACATCCTTACCACCTGAAGCAGATGGCACAATTCCAACAAAAACTGTTATGAAACGTGCATTAGAATGGTCAGTGGTGAATGAAAAGAAACCATTATGGATGAGATCACCACGTACATGCACTACCGAGGATTATAATGAATTTTATAAACAAACTTTCAAAGCATTTGATACACCATTATCACATGTTCATTTTTCATTAGAAGGTAATGTTGATTTTAAAGCGTTATTATACATCCCATCCGAAGTACCATATGAATTATCACGTGATATGTTTGCTAATGCTGCCAGACAAATGAGATTATATGTGAAACGTGTCTTTATTAATGATAAATTTGAAGATTTGTTACCACGTTGGTTAATTTTCTTACGTGGTGTTGTAGATTCAAATGATTTACCATTAAATGTTGGACGTGAAATCTTGCAACAAAGTCGTTCATTACGTCTAATTAAACAACGATTAGTGAAAAAAGCTCTTGATATGTTTAATGATATTGCTAATCGCAATACTACGACAGATTATAACAAATTTTGGAAAAATTATGGTAAATATATTAAATTAGGTATTATTGAAGAAGAAAAATTACGTGATGATATTGTACCATTATTAAGATTTTATACATCGAATAATATTGATACTTTAACATCATTACCTGAATATTTATCACGTATGCCACCTGAACAAAATTTCATCTATTATGCATCTGGTGAAACGAAGGCACAAGCAGCAATGTCACCAGCTATAGAAAAATTAAAGAAAAAAGGATATGAAGTAATCTTTGTATCAGAACCAATTGATGAAATGTGTTTACAATATATTGATAAATATGGTAATAAACAAATTGTTGATTCTGCCAAGGAATTACCATCAAATTCAAATGAAAGTGAAGAAGAGAAAAAAGAAAAAGAATTAAAAAATGAAGAAATTTCATCATTACGTAATTGGATTAAAGATATATTAGGTGATCGTATTACTAAAGTGGAAGCATCCACACGTTTAATTGATTCACCTGCAACATTAGTACAAAGCGAATATGGTGTATCACCGAATATGCAAAGATACCTAAAGACACAAAATGTTGCAGATTCTGAAGATCGTGCATCAACGAATCGTATTTTTAATCAAGCAGTGTTAGAGTTAAATCCAGATCATCCTGTTATTCAATCTTTGAAGCAATTACATGAACAAGATCCTAATTCAGTAGAGGCTAAAGATCGAGTTGAATTATTATTCAGTACTGCTGCATTAGCTGCGGGTTATATTTTAGATAATTCTGTTGAATATTCGCAACAAGTTGTTAAATTATTAACACAATTATCAAATAAATAAATAAGCCAGTCGAACAGTACCAACAAATAGAAAGGAGAAGAAGTTGGTGCTCGGATAACTTTTCGAACAATTTTATGTACAGGAAACAAAAAAGTTTGAAATATAACTGAGATTTCTTGTTCTAACTTGCAGATGAGAAAGGATAAATAGTAATAGTAGCTATCTTTTTTTTCCTTCTCTTTTGTGTAAAGTTAAATTACCATGACTGAGATTTTACTTTCGTATTCCAAATAACGTAAAGTTACAACGTAAGTTATGGTTTGACGGTTTCGAGAACGAACTTTTCGAAGTGGTGAACGCTACTTAGTCTGAATAGAAGGACTTGATCTTGTTTATAATTTGGTGAAAGCAGTTAAAAATGGGAAATTCAGCTTCTAAGAAGAACAAAGAAAAGTCTGGCAAGAAAGAAGATAATTCTAACAAAGTTCTGCTGATTCATGGATGGAGAACAAGTGGAAGTATTCTTTTCACTCAAACCGCTGCATTTCGACATCACACAGAAATTGACGTTGTTAAAATTAATGCTCCATGGGATGCAAAGGGACCGCCTGATGAAGGAATTGCAGAATTTTATCCTGACCAGCCATATTATGAATGGTGGGCATATGAACAGGACTCTGATGGGAAAGAAATCTACACCGGTCATGAGAAGAGTCTAGAGAGTTTAGAAACATATTTAAATCAAAATGGTCCATTTTTAGGAGTGTTAGGGTTTTCTCAAGGGGCTACACTGACTACTTTACTAGCAGAATTACAACAAAGCAAAGAAAAGAAATGGTTTAAATTTGTGATTCTGATTGGGGGAGTACCACCGATTTCTCAGTATAGTAATTGTGTAAGGTGCCTTGTCTTTTACTCTTTCCTGGACTTACTATTCTTTTTCTACTGGATTAGGCTGTGTTGAATATTCCAAATCTACATTTAATTGGGACTCAAGATGAACATTTACCGTTGTGTAATTTACTTACAGAAAGGTATAATCCTGCACAAAGGAAGGTATTAAACTATAATGAGGGTCATAATATACCCTCCATTCGAACGAATCTCTACCCAGAGATAAAAACTTGGATCCAGCAACAAAGACTCCAAAGTTAGACAGATGATCTAGCGAAGTGATGGTAGTATGTTTTATCTAGAATTATCTATATTCATTAATATAGATGTTATTGTGAACTTGTGAGAGATCCTGAGCAAGTGATGAGTTGGTTGTTGGTATGCTGTAAATTTTGAAAAATCTTCATTTGTGTAATATGATTATTCGTTCACGAAAGGTCTATTCGCCAGTTGTTTGGTGTTTACTCTTAATTTCGAAAGCAAGTACTTACCATAGGCCTCTTAGTTCATTGCCATCTTTGTGTTTGCAAGAGTATTTAAGTTTTTACCAATCAAAGGATGTTCTCGTGGTGGGTGATGGAGACTTCAGTTTCTCAAGAGATATTGCAAGCACGAAAGTTTGCAAAAGCCTCATTGCCTCAAGTATTGACAGTAAAATTCTCCTTGCAAATAGATTCCCAACCGCATCTTCAAACATCGAAGAGATCTTGAAGAATAACTACGATGTCTTGTATGAGCATGATGCAACGAAACCTGATCAATACCCTGCTTCAAGGTCATTTGATATCATAACTTGGAACTTCCCACATATAATAGGAAAGCAGAACATTAAACATAATCGTGCTCTCTTGAAAGACTTTTTCAGTTCAGCTTCTTCTGTTTTAAGGAAAGATACTGGTAAGATCCTTCTTGCGTTAACTGAAAAGCAAAGTGGTGTAACTGTTCAAGATAAGATGGGATGGGATTATTCATGGAAGCTTATAGAACAATTAGCAGGAACTGATTTACTATTAACAGGTCAATATGATTTTACTACAATAGAATGGCCTACTTATAAACCTACAGGAAGAAGAGGAGTGTCTAAGATTTTCCATGCAGGAGAACATCGTCTATTTCAAATTGAAAAAGTTCGAGAAGATTGTAGTATGAAGGCTATTCAAGTTCCATTGTTTACACATGAAGTTCCTTTACTAACATCTGAAGTGATTATTAATCTTGATCAATTCTTACAAGCAGTTCGTGAAAAAGTGATTTGTATTTTAAAGAAACATTCTCTTGAAGAATATTTTTGGTCTCTTTGTTTTGTTGATTTTTATGCTGGACTTCAGGGACACTTAAACCAATATACAGTCGAAATAACCTTTTTATCACAACATAAGCCGTTAAACCGTGAAAATATTAATGAATTTAGAAAAATTTTGCAATCAGAATTACCAATAGCATTAGGATTAAAGTAAGGGAACTTTTTCTTCTTGACTTGTATTTCTTATTGTCTTCATTCTTTCTTAGGCAATCTACTGATCTCGCTTATCAACATACTTCGAAAGCTATACCTTGGTTTGTTGCTGAAATTGTCAAGAGAAGAGAAGAAAATCAACTGTCTGGTGGAGAAGGTATTCTTCAGGTAAAGGAATTTTTGAAACAAGTGGAAAATGGGGATGGTAAGATTTCAAAAATTCTCTTTCTTCAACTATTTTAAGCGACTACTATAGAACAAACCAAAAGAGAATTTTCGAATAAAACTGCACAAATTTTATGGAAAGATCGTGCAGGACTTATTTTACACGATTCATCTCAGTTACTACCAAACGAGAAAAAGAACAATTTCTAGCCTAACTAAAAATTGATTTTAGAACTCTTCATCGTGTCTATTTGGAATTTGTTGAATTTTGTCGATCTCTTCCTGCGATAATGTTTCACGAGTATTTAAGAAAGATTTCAGTACGCTTAATTGATACTTCACTTTCGTCTTCGTCACAGGGGAAAGCTTTTGCTTCTCAAGGAGTTGACGAACACGATCAATCTCTTTCTTAACGAAGGAAACACCACTCGCTGAAATTCCATCAACAATCTTGAGGTAATATTTGGACATATCTTGCTCGCTAATCCCAATGGCTTGATTCTTCCCTGCTTTCTCAGCATCAGAATAGAAGATTGGCAAATCTTCAGAGTGTTTAACATACTCTTCATGAATGGATTTAAATTCAGTGACAAAGGATTGGAATGTTGCATCATCCTGAAAAGTCTTTTCAGGCACAGCCGCAGCGCAGTTCTCCCCTTCTGACGGAATGGCCGTTGGAGTATCAGCATATAAATACTTAGCAAGAGATTTTAAAACATCATCATATTTAGGTAATGTACCAGGGATGCGATAGCTATATCCTGTATTTTGTTGAATAAATCGCAACATAGATTGTAAATGGAAAGGAGAAGTTGAAGGGTATGCAATAGGTTCAGAACTTCCTTGAAGATATAAAAACATTCTAGGATATTTAAAATTTTTCTCTAAACCAATCTTTTCAGCTAAGAAAGCATTCTCTGCACCATTGACAAGAATTTGTGTGAAAAGAATATTCTTTGCTGTTCCTTTCTCATCTTTTGTTTGAACAAAATCACTAAAGGCAAAATAATCAGCACGTATGCTATCTGTACCATAATCACCAATATATCGTTTATTTGTCACTAAAACAACGATATGATTGTTTGAAGATGGAACAATCTTGTTAAAGGTAAAAGAATCTAACAAAACCACACCTCTTGATTCATGTGGATTCTTTAAAGGAATTTGCGCATTACTCTGCAAAAGAAACACAACAAAAAGCACAGCAAATAGTGTAAACATCTTCCTCAATACAATACTTCAATTGAAGAATTTCTATTTTATTTGTGATTAATTGATAATAATTCAAATTTTTCTGATTCGAGAAACTTTTTCCGCAAATGAAACGATTCCTCGTCTAATCCAAATAACCTTCTTTATCCGTATTTGACCTTCGAAGGTGTATATTGAAAGAAGATTCAATTATTGATTGTTCATCATTCCCTCCCTCTCTCTTTCCTGTTATGGCTTCAGAGTCCTTATTTTCGAAAGTTCTTGTTTATTCATCTAATTTAGATAAAGCACATGAAACTTTTAAGGAGCAAGGTGTTATGGTAATTCCGAAAGATTCTTCTGAGATTCTTGATTTAATGAGATTCGGAGAAAATTACTCAATGTTCTTGAGGAGTATAAGCAAGTTGCAGAACGTAAAGGTGGATTAGGGTTAAAGAAAGAGAATGGCTTTCGTGAATTAGTTCAAAAAGATGTTGGTCGCTTTGATCTTAATCTAGATCATCTTCTCCCACACAATCGAAGCAAAGAATCACAACCTCGGGAGCTTTCTACCAATGAGAATGGGGTTCTACAATTGTATAACTATGTTCATAGTCGTATTGAACCTTTTCTTTTGAAGATCTTTGGTTCTAACTTCCAACTAAATGCCTTTGGAGCTGTCATCTCACATCCGAATACCACCGCACAAGATTGGCATGTAGACTCTTCTCACCTTTTTGTCGCAGAAGATAATCAACAACAAGAATTATATGGTCAATTACCGTGTCATTTTGTCACTGTCTTTTGCCCCCTGTATGACTATGAGGCGAACATCGGGCCAACCGAGATCGCTGTTAGCTCACATCATTACACTGCTATCCTGAAGAATCAGATCGTAGAAGATCAATATCCAAAAGAAGAGATTGTGAATAAATTGTTACATTCTGCTGGGGTAGAACGAATGGAGATGATGACTAAGATGGGTGATGTCGGTATCATGGATGGTCGCACACTTCATCGTGGCGGATTTAATCAATCGGAAAAGGTTCGTCCTTTAATGTACTTATCATATTGTTTACCATGGTATTATGAGTATCCTCGTTCACAGAATGATGGAAGATCTTTGTTTTAATTATGATAAATAAACTTATGGTAGATCGAGAGTGTAAGAATAGAAATATCATTAAGGTAGCGGTAATAGTGTTATCAAAGGAGAAGAGAGATCCAAAATGTCAGTGAAAGTGATGTTTTCCCTCAGAAAGCTTCAACAACAGCATTTATCCTGATCAGATCAATAAGTTAAGTAAAGGCATAGCCTCCTTATGGTTTACTTGCGATAAGTTGTTAACGAAGAAATGACAACCCTAACATAAAATTAAAGCAAATTTCTTCTTTCATTGATCACAAAACACTCGCTTTCTTTTTCCTGTAACCTCGTCAATGTGATTATTATCTCGATATCTTTGTTTCGATTTCGAGGGATCATATAGTGATTGTAGTTTGAGTGAGTTTTAGGAGACCATGATATGTAAGGTCATGTAGTTAATAGCTTTATGTACAATGTCTTATCAGTAGGAGTTCTGAGCTACATCTAGCTAGCCCTCCGCTACGATCACATCTACTTACGTCTACTCTCATTCGTCACTGATCCCCACACTACATTCGCGAACTCGGGACTTTCCTTCGCTCGTTGCACACTCCACTCGTATCCTGCGATCAAATGATCCACATTCACTCGACCTCCCATCGGATGAGATGCGATCGACACATACTGAATCTTGCTCGTCGATGTCAAGAAGAAGTATCCTGGCTCTGCGAATCGATGGCTTTGTGCGATGTAGTTCGTCGGATCACTCACATACAACCCCAGTTCATGCATCACATCCTCTTCTAGACCGTATGCCACAGGAAAGCTCAACGACAGCTCTCTCACCAGTGCTACAGCCACCTCCTCCTTGTCAGCCGATACTGCTACCACTTCGATCCCTGCCTCACGAAGAGCTGCGATCTTTGAGTTCACCTCTTGCAACGTACCTACACACACAACACAATGCTCATACTTTACTACTCGGTCTCACTCTATCATATACAAACTCCACGCTTACCTCGGCAGAATGGACAAAACGAACCTCTATAGATCACGATCAACTTTGGCTTTCCATTGTTTGCTCTCAGATGCACTCTACCTCCCCCGACTGCGGGAAGAGAGATGTCAGGGAAGATGGTTCCAGGTAAGATCTTGAAGGCGCTCATGTTCCGGATTTAGGTTTCAGGTTTCACGTTACAGTGTTGAATGCAAAGTTATCAATGTTGTTGGTTGTTTTTTATTGTTGTTTGTTGCCTTTCGTTTGTCGCGATTGCGATTAAATTGTGTTTCATTCTTTGCTTCATGTTGTTGTGGAGAGTTGGTATGTTGTATTTGTATTGATAGAGGTGTCAAGGAGTGTTGTTTATTGTTGTTATTGTTGTTATTGTTGTGATAGTTGTTT
>VKHI01000279.1:0-38437 GCA_015145745.1 Poterioochromonas sp. DS
CTTATTTGCGACTTCCTGTAAACGCTGTGATCAAGCGATAATACATTATGATGCGGAAGAAGAAAATCCAACCCCACAATATTCCTACTCCCATACCTACATTCACTCCATTCACCGAGTACAAATGCAACACTTGAGCATTGGATAATCCCGTGTCGTCTGTATGAGCTGCATCCTTGAAAGCATTCACGATCATTGAATCATAGGCATACTTGAACAACGATGAATAATGCAACCACAACCAATACTTCGGGATCTGAGACTTCTTGATGAAGAAACCCGAGAATAAGAACATCACTGAGAATAAAGCAGAGCCTAATGTCTGTCCTGCCATCGGATTCGGTACGAACACGGACATCATCATCGCGAAAGTGTTTCCTGCCACCAACACCGTGAATGTAATCAGATTCATGAAGAAGAAGCGACCCGCGTCGTTCGGAAGATTCACCAGCCACCATGTGATACAAGTAAACAGGAAGGAGATCGCTAACTGGAAAGGAAACTGCACCACGAACCCTGACACTAAATAAGACAACGCTCGATACGCGCCTCGCGAATACTCGCGTTGGTAAATCTCTCGCTCTGTGAAGAAGATCGGCAACGCCTCCAGAGAGGTATAGTAGTAGAAGGCGATCACGAACACGAAGTATGACAATCGATGGTTCAATCCATCCTCTGTCGTGTCTGTGTTCAGAAACAATGTCCCAATCAAAATGCCGAAGAAGATCGAGGCGAACACTCGACCCAAGAACAACTCTGGTGTGCGAAGAATGTTCGTCAATCCGCGATGCATCAAGATCCCTGTCTCGTAGAAGAAATTGTTGGCATAAGCACTCACTTGAGCGTCATCGCCTTGAGAGAACAAAGACTTCTGAGAGATCACTTGCTCCTCGAACTTCGACGTCAATAGCTCCACCCTCTTCTCCGACAAGAGTTGATCTGACAGGTCTAAGAAGATCTCTGGTAAGTTACCCATGGGAGGAGCGCCTAAATCTGCCTCCTTGTAGATCTTGTCGATGTAGTTGGACAGCTCTGACACCCGCCCTGCATACGTAATGCGGCCCAAAGATAAAAATGTCACATTGTCCACCAACTCGAACAAACGAGCCGAAGGTTGATGGATCGTCATCACCACTGTACAGTTCATCTGCACTGCCAGACCTTTCAATGACTCAATGATCGATAAAGCAGTCGACGAGTCCAAGCCTGATGTTGGCTCATCCAAGAAGATGATCGAAGGAAAGTGCACAATGTCCACTGCGATCGACACTCGACGCTTCTCTCCTCCTGATAACCCGCGATGATCGTCATCACCAATGATTGTGTCTGCACACTTCTGCAGCTTCAACAAAGAAATCACTTGATCCACGATCTCATCTTTCTCTGCACTCGTCTTGTCTGCGATGCGCAACTGAGCTGCATATCGAATCGTCTCTCGCACCGTCAAGAGAGGAAACAAAGCGTCTGACTGCATCACATACCCTGTCTCTCTGCGGAATGACTTCTTGTCCACTGGTCGTCCATTCACCAACAATGACCCCGTCAAGTAAGGGGACTCCAATCGACCTGCCAACACATCCAACAATGTCGATTTCCCTGCACCAGAAGTTCCCATAACCGCCAACAACTCTCCTGGACGAGCTACACCTGACATGTTGCTCAAAATCATCTTTGCAGAGGACCCATCCTTTTCGTTCGAAGGAACATTATACTGCATGTTCTTCCACTCCAAGGTAGTACCTTTGTGAGGTTTGAAGGAAGTGGCCAAGTTGCTGTTCATTGTCTGTTCACTGGCATTAAAGTTTTTGTTACCAGCTTCAGTATCCACCATCTCGTATTCGGCTTTCATTTCTAATGCTGCAGTAGAATTAATTGGAACAATTCGAAAAGAAGAAGGTTTTGTCGTTTTTGTAAAAGGTTTTTTGTTGAGATTGTTTGAAAGTTAGTTTATTCGAAGAGGAATAAAATTGTGTCAAGTCTCTCACCTCTCAACCAAGCTTGCGTCCATTAATGCATACTCGAAAAAAGTGGTGATTTGCAGTAGCAATAGGCTTTAGATAGCAAATCTCATCTCATTAAAGTGGTGATTGACAGATGTTTCATACTTCTTTCGTTGGTCACCGAAGTGTTGTCAGCAAAGAGAAGCTTGGGAGTACTGCTCATCTGCAAATCACCACTTTTTTTGAGTGAAGACCTTGAAAACACTCCTTGGTCATGCAATTGCATTCTACACGAAACTTCGAAACCTCGAAATCTCAAGATCACAAAGTCGTTTTATCCGGGATTTTTTAGACCGGCAACACGAAAAACGGAAATTGAATTGAGGCGGGAAGAAGAATAGAGTTAGAGCAAAGAGACAAACTACAATCAATCAAAGTGCAAGCCGCTGAAACTCAGACCAAGATTTCGAGAGATAGTTCAGAGTAGGAGCGCTTTCTTCTCGTGAATGCAAAAGAGATTGGGCTTCTTAAGAGAATTCTTTGGAGGCTAAAAGCGAAAGTTATAAAAACTTGCTCACTTCTTTTCCAGGCATATACTATCGTCGATTTCATCTATTCGTGCGGAATAAGAAGAAATGGGAGCAGGAGCATCATTTGTGAAGGATGAGAAGTTAAAAGGATCGCGGGATGAGCGGGAGCGCGATCGTGATGAATTTGCTTCTTATCCACGTCGACAAACGAGTGATCGATTCCACTCAACCCGTTCAGGGAAAACATTTAGTTCTGTCAATACAACACGCAGTGTGCGTGCAATGGCTTTGTTAAATCATTCGCGCCATGAAAACACCTACATTACCACCGAAGAGATCTCTGTCCACTTACGGCAAAAGCGACCCCAAGATACTGTTAGTATTCATCTTCGCGACTTAGATAGTAAAATTGAAGAATCTCCAAATGAATGGGAAACATCTGATAAAAAATCAGATAAACCTGAAAGGAAGGAAGGTTCGGAACGAGCTCCACCTTCATTGGTACAACCTGGTGGTGAATTTATTGATGATGAAGGACTCACTGATCATGATTTAATTCAAACACAGACAAGCGTGAAAAGTTTAAGAACATTTCGTAATAATTTTAATTTAAAATTAAATTTAGAGAATGAAGCAGATTGGGGACAGGTAAGACAGACAACGCACTTCATTCCCTCACCCGACTTCATATTTTCCTCTTTTAGGTTTCTGATGATGATCCAGATGGCCTCGAAGACAGTCAATTACATATATTTGATAAACATTTGATTGAAATCCCTCTCGGTGAAGCAACTCCTGTGAGTCTACAAGTTGAAATTTCCAACAAGGAGGCTGTTGCCCCTCCAACACAGATTACCCCAGAGATTGTTACAATAGAAGAAGGTGGTTTCTCTTTCGGTCATCAAGGAATTGTTCGACATGATCGAGCGGTGGAGAAGGGTGGCAAATTAACAATGAGAGAGCGATTGATCATTCTCTGTAAACTTGGTGCGGGTGCAAGTTCAGCTGTTTATAAAGCACTCGACATCACAGATATGAGACTCGTGGCACTTAAAACGATCCAAGTTTATGAAAAGTAAGGCTGTTTTCTTTCCTTCAAATTCCTCTCTTGATATGATATTTTCATTTCATTGTAGAGATAAACGTGTTCAAATGGTCCGTGAAGTAAGTGCATTATTCCAATTACTTCGTGAAAATTCACGAAGAGAATCAAGTCATTTACCACGTAATTTTAAGAAACCAGAACGTTATATTGTTGATTTTTATGATGCATTTAGTAATCCAGAAGATGGTGTCGTCTGTCTGATGATAGAATATATGGATGGTGGTTCATTACAAGATATTGTTGATCAAGGTGGTTGTGATGATGAAATCACTTTAGCCAATATTGGTGTCCAAGCATTAAAAGGTTTATCTTTTTTACATTCATGTTCACAAATCCATCGTGATTTAAAACCTGGTAAGCCTTGTGTATTACTTAGCCAAACATGCTCTGACGGTGACTTCTTCCATCTCTCTCTAGGAAATTTCTTAATCTCTCATCGCGGTGAAGTAAAAGTTGCTGATTTAGGTATTATGAAACAATTACCACCAAAAATTCCAGGGAAATTACAAAAGACAAATACCTTTGTTGGAACTGCTACATATATGAGTCCTGAACGTATTGATGGTAAAGATTATTCTTTTCCTGCTGATATTTGGGCATTTGGTTTATCTATGGCAACAATAGCACTTGGTAAACTACCTATTGATACACGTGGTGGATATTGGACAATCTTACATGGTATACGTGATGAACCATCACCATCATTACCAAGTGATCGTTTTTCACCAGAGTTTTGTGATTTTGTAAATCAATGTTTAAAGAAAAATCCTGATGAAAGATCAAGTTGTAAAGAATTATTAAAACATGCTTTTTTACAAAAAGCTGAACCAGAAGATTTAACATTTGATCAAAATGATGAAAGAGGACGACATGAATTAGTTACAATATTGCAATCAATAGTAAAACATATTAAAAATTTGAAAAAAATATATCAAGATAAATTTATGTATAAAAAGAATAATAGCAGTCAGAGTAATGAGATTGGTTTGAGTAAATATCTTGAAAGTCGTACAACAATACATGAAAAGTTATTTGGTAATTTATTGCAGGATTCAACCAAGGATATATTACAACAGATTGTATTTTATCAAAATCATACACATGGTGGGAATAATCGAGTTGGTGGTAATGTTGTTGGTGCTGCCATGTCATCTAAGAATGGTCGATTAACAAAACCTCGATTAAATGTATTAGCAAAACAATTAAATCTTCCAATTGAATTTGTGATACGTGAAGCTAGACAATTCTGTGATAATTATCAAGATGAGTAAGATGAAAAGTATTTATGATAATAATTAAAGAAAATTAAAAGAAAAGTATTGGTATATCTAAAGTCTGTTCTGTACATTCGATAGCTTGTTTTTCTTTTTCTTCTTCTACAAATAAAATGAGCATACTGTCCTTTTAGGTTTTTTAGTTTTCTTTCTTTGATTTGATTTGTTTTGCTTGATCTTTCTTCTCTCCTCTCATTCTAAAAATGATTTGTTGTACGTTTTAGTAGAGATGTAGAAAAAGAAGAAGATTAGCGTTATTAAATGACTTTGAGGATGTAAGTAGTATTATTATATTGAATTGCTAAATCTGTCAGAGGATAGATAGATGTACAAAATTAAAACACCTCATTGTTGAAACAGGTCATCATTCTGAGATTGTCTTCGTTTTTTTATTTTTGTCAATCGTATCATGAAGAATCCTTGGATTTCATGTCTTCATCAGTTCATATTGTTGAATATCTTCCTCGTTGGAAGGATGGTGGATGGGTTTATTCGAATTCCATCGACGTATTCGAGTTTATTGAGTTCTAGATTTCTTTCTTCTTCCTCTGAGGTTAGTTCGACGGATAGTTTGAAGTTTATTTGTGATTATCAAGAAATAATTGTACCAACGTTGAAGGGAATTCATTTAACTGATATTACACCTCAGATTAGGACTATCATTCAAGAGAAGAATTTTCATAGTGGTCAAATCAACGTAATATCAAAACATACAACCACATCTGTCGTAATCAATGAATTGGAGAGTCGTCTGGTGGATGACACGAGACAATATTTGCTAAAACTAGCACCAGAAAACTATCCCTATCTTCATAATGATTTACATTTAAGAAGTGGACCACCAGGTAAGTTTTCAGTATTCTAAGATCTTCTGATTTCGATTCTCAAGGTTGGCCTGGGGGAGACGTCGCATGGCGAGCTCAGGAGCCAATTAATGCGCATTCTCACCTTCTTAACATGTTACTAGGAAGCACAGTAACAGTGCCTTTGTCGGAAAGGAAGCTGATGATTGGTCAGTGGCAGTCTGTTATTGTTGTTGAACTCGATGGAGCACGAAATCGGACCATCGGTATTCAATTTACAGGTCTTCGTTGTGGTAGTAGTTAGCTATTAGCCCTCCGATGTACCATCGTTAAGAGAATAATCATTTAATATGTTCGAAACGAAATATGATTTTTATTTTAGAAACAAGAGCAGAACACGAAAAGAAAAAAGGAACTCTCTTCAATATCATTTGAAGAAGCAGATTTTATTTCTTAATTCCAGACATTCCCCATGGTGGCATTGTGACTAACTCTTCTCCTGCGGTAGGATGAATAGCAACACATCGATCAAAATCAGCCTTTGTTGCACCCATCTTCACAGCTACAGCAAAACCTTGAATCACTTCATCTGATCCTAAGCCTATAATATGTACTCCAACAACTCTCTCCTCTGGACCTTGTACCACTACCTTATACTTACTAACCGGTTTATCACCAGCATTGCCTTCAAAAAAGGTACCATAGTACAGGTTAACAAAGTCACTTGTATAAACCTTCACATTCTCCTTGCCATAGTATTCGATTGCTTGAGGTTCAGTTAAACCAACGGTACCAATTGTTGGATGAGAAAAAACAACTGTTGGAACATTATCATAATCTGCTTTTGCATCATGATATCCTCCGAATATACGATCAGCTAATCTTCTACCAGCAGCAATAGCCATTGGAGTTAGTTCAACCTTCCCTACAACATCGCCGAGTGCATAAATTCCTTTAACATTTGTATCTTGATATTCATCAACTTTCACATATCCGACATGATCAGTTTCAACCCCAACGGCAGGTAGGTTTAATAAATCAGTCGCTGGTGTTCGACCAATTGCTGACACAACTTGATCGAATCCTCCATGAGACTATTAGAAGGATGAAATAAGATTACGGAAGAGTAGGATGAAAGGATCTTACTGTTCCGTTTTCGAAGTGGATGGTGAGAGTTCCATCAGCTTCTTTGGTGATCGATTGAACGACCGAGTTCGGGACTAGCTTAGGACCTATATTTTCCGTTGTCTAGTAAAATATAGCACAAGATAAAGGAGAAGTATCTTACCATGCTTTGCCATGGTTTTGGCGAGATGAGTGCTTAGTAACGGATCGAAGGATCGTAACACACCATCATAACGACAGAATAAAGAAGTATCTGTTCCTAATCCATTGAAAACACCAGCCAACTCTACAGCAATATATCCTGCACCAATAACTGCTGCCTTCTTTGGTTGATGTTCTAATTCAAAGAACCCATTAGAATCAATAGTATACTCATGACCAGGATAGTTGCCAGGTGATGGTCTTCCACCAACAGCAATTAATATATGATTTGCTCGAATAACCTGATCGTTCACACGAAGTGTATTTTTATCAATAAAGGAAGCAAATCCATTAATACGATCAATTTTTAATTTTTCTAAACCACTTTCATAGATGCCATTTAATCGTTGAATATAACGATCACGATATCGTTTTAATGTATTCCAGTCGAAGGAAACTTCCCCAACTGTAATACCAAATTCTTTTGCTTGTTTAATTGTCTCGACGACATGAGAAGCGTTGAACATCACCTTTTTAGGAACACATCCAACATTAACACAGGTTCCTCCCCATCGACTTCCTTCGATAATTGCAACAGTTGCATTGTAACCGGCAGCTCTTTTAGCACAAGCAAGTCCTCCACTACCTCCTCCGACGACTACAAAATCATAAACCTTCAGAAAAGAAGAATAACAATAATAATTGAAAATGGATTATTCGAAGTTCTGAATTGCATCTTACTTTATCTGTTTGAGTGGACATTCTTGCAAAACGAGAAAATAAGCTCCGAGTAAAATTAATTGAGAAATTGTTAACGCTGAGTATTTTTTCGAATTTTTCTTCTTGATTAGAAGGACGATGATTTAGTTATAAAAGAGTAATAGCTTTTCTTAGATATTTCTCACCTTCTTAATGCAATAAAAGGGGTGTGCGAAAAGCCCGGAAATCCTAAGTTTGCACACACTGACTGCAACACAGATGTCAAGTCGACAGTTGGACATGCAGATTCGTGAGATCTTCAAGAGAAGTTTCCACATCTAATCCAGCATTCGAACAAACAGAGCGAGCAAATTTCAACTTTCCAATGTTCAACCAAAGAAGGTTCACTGAACGGAAAGAAAAATGAGTTCAACTTTTCGGCCCTTCGGCCTGTGAAGAATCTTGTCTCTCGAAATAGATTTACTTTCCCTCTCCGCTATCTGAACTCACGAGCACTAACCAAGCAACGAAATGAGTCAGTACAATGAAACAGAATCTTGGAAACTTGGAATTAAACTTAAGTTTCTTGTTTCATGGAGTAAACAACAAAACTTTACGACAAATCTCACCACAAGAGAAGTGTGTAAGAACTTTATCTTGCCTGAAACTCAAGCGACACAGCTCTCTTACTGTGAGCAATTGTTGTTGTCAGAAGACACAGCAAAATTTGTAGGACGTCCGAGTGCTTTTATTTCACATGCATGGGACTATCGTTTTCTCGAGGTGCTGGATGCATTGACCTCTTACTTCGCAGCTGAAGAAGATGTGATAATATGGTTCGATATATTTAGTAACAACCAACATATTACAACTTCCTTTGACTTTGAGTGGTGATGTAGCACATTTAAGAATGTCATTCTCTCGTTTGGTCGCACTGTGATGGTGTTAGCTCCTTGGAACGATCCGCTTCCTCTGCAGAGAGGGTGGTGTATCTGGGAGTTATATTGTACGATAGAAGGGAAGAGATCAGATGGGAAGTGTAAGTTTGATGTAGCGATGAGTCTAGCGAGTATTGAACAGTTTATAGCAGATGTTGATGAAGATCCTGTAAATGTATTGAACAAGATGTTAGCTACAATAAATACATCAAAAAGTGAATGCTTTAATGCAGACGACAGAGAGAGAATTCATGAAGCAATAAAGAGGACGGTAGGATTTATTGAACTTAATAAAGAGATCTTCGAAATAATGAGAGGATGGGTGATATCAAAATATGAAGCGAGATATAGGACAATCGAGGAGAATAAATATCTTGATGTACTTAATTCCATGACCACTTTAGCGAGTTTATACATTAGCCAAGGAAATTATGAAAAGGCCTTACCACTCTACGAAGAGAGTTTGAGAAGGAGTAAAGAGTTGTTAGGAGACTACCATCCTCGAACCTTAAGCACGACGAATAATTTAGCTCTTTTGTATAAAAACCAAGGAAATTATGAGAAGGCATTGCCCCTCTATGAAGAGTGCTTGATGATACAAAAAGTTAAATTAGGAGAAACTCACCTGCATACATTAACTTCTATGAGCAATTTAGGTCTTTTGTATATGAATCAAGGAGATTATGGGAAGGCGCTACCACTATGCGAAAAGTGTTTGAGTCTACGAAGGGCCGTTTTAGGAGAGAAGCATCTTCACACAATAAATTCGATGTGCAATTTAGGTAGTTTGCATTATTATCTGGGAGACGTTGCAAAAGCGGTGCTGCTCTATGAAGAGAGTTTGAGTAAGAGTAAATCTCTTTTAGGAAACAACCATCCGAATACTTTAAGCTATATGAACAATTTAGCTTTGTTGTATATGAATCAAGGAGATTACGAGAAGGCACTACCTCTCTATGAAGAGAATTTAGACATACGAAAAGCCGCATTAGGAGACACTCATCCTGACACTTTAACTTCTATGAATAATTTAGGTCTTTTGTTTACGAATCAAGGAGCTTATGAGAAGGCCTTACCATTGAATGAAAAGTGCTTGATTACGCGGAGAGCCGTATTAGGATACGACCATCCTGATACACTAACTTCCATGAACAATTTAGCTTTTTTGTATATGAAACAAGGAAGTTATGAGAAAGCACTACCAATCTTTGAAGAGTGTTTCATGATACAGAAAGCTAAATTGGGGGACAAACATCCTGATACATTAAATTCTATGAACAATTTAGCTGGCTGGTATCGTGATAAAGGTGACTTTGAGAAGGCACTACCATTGCATGAGGAGTGTTTGAGGATGCGGAAATATGAGTTAGGCGAGAACCATCCTGATACTTTAAATTTTATTAATAATTTAGCGAATTTGAATTTCAGCATGGGAGAGTTTGGGAAAGCCTTACTACTACATGAAGAGTGCTTCCGGATCCGGAAAGCTGGATTAGGTGAAAAACATCCTGATACATTAGCTTCCATGAACAATTTAGCTGGTCTGTATAAGAGGCAAGGGGAGTTTGGAAAGGCGCGATCACTCTACCTCGAATGCTTCAAGATACGGCAAACTGAATTAGGAGATACCCATCCTGATACATTGGATTCATTGAACAATTTAGCGAGTTTGCACTTCAGCAAAGGAGATTCCTCTTTATGAGGAGTGAATGTTAGGGGGAGGTAACAAAGATGGGCTTATTTGTAGTAAAAGATTATGGATTCCAATGATCTTACAAAGTTTATTAAATGGATATCCTGTCGAGCAAGTTATGAAAGAAGACGCGATCGACCAACAAATGCAGGAGATGGTCTCAATTATTTGGTAAAGAGAATTTAAATAGTAAAAAGCGATTGAATGAAATGAAATTTCAAGTTAAACTTTAAAACAAAAGGGGTCACATGAGCTCAGAAGAAAAACAACTAGTTGAAAATCTCGAAAAGATAAACGAAGAAAAGCACCATAGAAATGAACGACACCAAATCATCACAGCTGGCGGGAACGTTGTAGCCAACTCGCACGAGCCTCCTCTAATTCCCTTGACAATCTAGCAGCTGATCCTTGCTTGAGTGAATTTACAAGTTCTAGTAAGCAAAGAGGTTCACCATCTTTTGGCCCACAGAACCCACAAAAATTACACAACATATTTGCTCGCGTGGGAACAATGAAACAGATCGTATCAGCCGGGACAACACGAACTCTTTCACCACATATTCGAGGCCAGTAGCAATTAGCAAAACGGTTTAAACTTGGGCTACAGTTTTCTCCCATAAAGACATGCTGGATTTCACCTGGGAAGATTTCAGTTTTGCCTCTCATGCATTGACTAAGCCAGCAGGGGTTATTTCTTGCATAGATACCACCATCAAAGTAGTAGCGATAGATATGATCCCGAACCATAAGAGTGCAAAAAGTGTCAAATACAGGGATTGGTACACTGTATTCATAACCATTTTCTAAGACATAGAAGTAAAGTCGTGTATTATCCAAACAGCAGCGATTTGCTGTAGAGTTTAAACACAAGCAAGGAGAAGCACAACAAGCTAAACTGTAGAATTCAAACTCTGCAGAGTATCTACAGAGATATGTAAACATTAGATCACGATCTAAAGTTTAACAACAACATTCAACTTACTGTATTTTCAATCGATCAGGAACTAAAGTTTGCCAAGGCGAATCATTCTCTAACCTTCTCTCAACTTCTTCTTCGACCACTTCAGACTCTCCTCGAAGCATGTTTCCTCTCACTCTTGAGTTTATTTCTATCTCACTTGCTTCTGCTGGACAAGAGAACTTAACTAACTTTGGTGAGAATGCTCGAAGGAAGACGAGAGGAAACTGCCGGTAGAGAATTGCAGTGGTAAGGAAATCCTTCAAACTTTCCTTGTGTTTTCTGAGAAAAAAGCAGGAAATTTATAGAGGAGAACTTCTTTTTACATTCTGTTGATGATGACATCTCAAAGATTGTTTGTGCTCTTACTCCTTCTGCTTCTCTGTCTTTCTCGATGCTATGGGTATCGAGATGGCAGGTTTGCCGCTATACCGTTGAAAAGAAGTAGTCAAATCACGATGAAGAAGGTAGATGTACTGGAAGCAGGAAAAGCATTTTTACGGAATACGCTCATTGGACTAACTTTACTACCTATCGCAACATTAGCTAGACCGGAAGGAGTAAATAAGCCCGAACTACTGCCTACTGAGTATACTCCGATCATTGATGTAGCAAAGTTCCTTACGTAAGCTCCTATTCTCTCTCCGACATATCTTCTTGTGAAGTTGAAGTCATTATCTTCCTGAATAGTAAAGGTCAAGAAAAGCAAATTATCCAACAAATTGAACAATTAGAAAAGAATACAGGTTTTAAACTTAGAATTGTATGTCAAAGGTACGAAATTCCAACGTTTTCCCCAGGTTAGTCTTGTTTACTATTTCCTCCTAGCTATCCCGACACTCCAGGCTCAGCAGTCAGAGATTACTGGAAAGTTGATGATAAGGTGAGTTTTAACAAATGCATGCTTCTTTTATCCCATGTCAGCCGCTCCGATAGACAGTTGTGGTCGTATTTGATCGCGGGGAAGGATTTAATCGTCGAGGAATTCCTTCGGCTTTGATTCACCTCAACCTCGGAAAGACTGTGGATGATGCTCTCCCAAATCAATTCTGGCAACGATTAAGTAATAAATTAGGAAATCAACCCTATGTCAAAGAGGTTGGTGAAGATACAGCAATCCTAAATACAGTGCAAGCGATAACCTATTGTCTTGAAGCTAAAGACTGTAGAGATCTCCCTTTCAGCATCTAAAACATCTCTCATATTGACACAATTAACTGAATAATAGAAAATGTCACAAACCCATCACGAAAAACTGTTTCTGAGTCGCATTGATCCAGGACACGCAACTTCAACGCTAATGACATACCTTTCATTTACACCCACATAGAAAAAATTAGCTGCTGGAAATAAAAGGCTTTGATATCGGAAAGGGAAGGTTTCTTTAGCCTTAGGACAACAGGTATCGCTGTATTTAGATTTTCTGCATCCTTCCCATAAGGCTGATAAGATTATTGGCGCATCTTTTCTGTCCAAGAATTCGCTCCACCTTTCGCTATGATATCAAAAAAGTTTTCTTAAATGCCACTGACCCACTTACTCTCGAAGTTTGGGATGATTTTATGAAATAGCAATAGGTTTGATGCTTGTGTTACTGTAACAGTAAAGAAACTCAAAAAGACTAATGAATAATCATACCTAAGTTTTCCACTGTCTGAAGGAAGGGATATGCTTTCCATACTCTTATTTATCTCATATTGAGAGGATTCATTGAATGAGAATCATTCCAAGATAAATCTTTATTTATTATGAATAATTTTTATAAAATTTATAAATTATTTTACTCTTATAAAGTAAGGATAAGATATAACAATGAAAAAAATAAAATATCATTGGGTATTAACAAGGTGAACTTTAACAGGATTCAAAACTTTCTTTGCTATCAATCAATCTATACATTATGCATCTACCCCAATAAATAAGATCTTTTGTTCTAATCATTTGATGGAATTTCTTGAAACATTCACGTGCTCCCTTGATTCTTGCAAAACGTGCAAATAAACGTGCAGTAGAAGCACCTTTAAGTCTACTAAATGCACCACAATTACATGCGAACAGCAAACGGATTCATTGATGAATAACCATGCCAATAATAATAATATCAGGACAATTTTACGATAGCGACGATCGAATGCATAACTCCTATATTAAGAATGCATCTCTTCATATTGAGACGATTAGCTGAACAATGATCATCGCAATGGAAAATGTCAGAAAACCATATCTAATATAAACAAAAACTCTTTAGAATCATGGAGGCATGAAATGTATATCATACTCTTACCGAAATGCAAATAATACATCATGCTTCTCTTGCAACTCATAAAATTCTAAAAATAATGTAGAAACAGTACTACAAGAACCATTTACACCTATAGAAGAAGTTAGCTTTAAAAGTTTTGTCTCAATGAATACCGCTTACCGTTGTTGATGGCAAAGTTCCAACTGCTCCTTGAATACAGAGATAATAAACTGGTAAATAAGACGGCCACTGTATTCGCCAGCATCGTATGAGGATAAAGAGTAGGAAATGATTGAGTGATTAGAGTGACGTGGGCTAGAGACCATCGCAGCCATGCACCCAATGGTGCTAAGCAGACTGCGCGGAATAGATCCCTTCTCTTTACAGTGTCGAAATAAGAGAGATCAGACAACTGTAAAAGGGTAATCCAAAGAGGAAGAGCAAGAATCCAAAAGGCCAAACACCAGCCCACCCATTCAGTGCAAAAGGTGTTGTGGATCTCAGGTTGTTGTCTCTCTTCCTGATGCTCTGTTGGCTCTGGAGTCGAATATAGGGTTCCCATTTCCATTCGTTCAGCATCTGAAATCGACTTCATTTCAATGGTATTATTTTCAGGAACATTGTCATTTGAAACATGAGAATCGGGTGCTTCTGATTGATTCACCGGCCGATAGAGAAAATACACGAAATATTCACGGCTTGTCTTCCCAAATGACAAACCCAGAATCAAGCACATCCATGTCAGTAAACTCTCTAACACAATCATTACAAGGATTTTGTACCAGTTGTCGCCATTAAAAGGTGTCTGGAAAGCACTAAACATCCAAGAAGAAAAAGTTGTGAAACTACCACAAAACCCTGTGGTTAAGCCTTTGTAAAGACCTTTACTCGATTTATCCATTTCATTCTTATAGCTATAGAATAATCCCATCATAAAACAACCTAATAGATTTGGAAGAAGGTATGGTTCAGTGGAAAACATTTGCATGAATGGTCCATAACCGTTTGTAGCATTAGGATCATCTCTGGGACTAAAATCAATATAAATCGCTGAACGAACAAGTACACCAATAAAAGCAAAGATTCCAACAGAGTAGAACTCTTCATTAATCCAAAAAGAGATAAATTCCATGATGTCATTCATTCTCCATCAGTCATCAATAAATTTTCAATTCACCCGGGGAAACGGGTTTTGTCTCACTTTTGCAAAATTTTATTTCTGAAGAATTCTCAAGAACCACTTCGTTTCAATCGCTGAAACGTTGACAGTATATGCAAATGGACATGAAGATTAGGGAAACCGCGTTTGCGGAGCAGTACGTGAAATTGAAGGCCGCAAACTTGAAACCTAAGGAAGCTTTTTGAAATTTTATGCTAAATGGCATATAATAAGACTCGAAGAACAATGGACCGCCATGTTTCGTCTATTCTTTCTACTGGACATGCTTTATCTCTGGTAAAAAAGGATTGCAGTCATGCCTCATTGAATTTGGAGCAATGGTCAAAAGTAAACACTTGGGTTTTAGGTCAAAATCAGAAGAACACTCCAATTGGTTATTCTGATGTCCAAAAGTTTATCAAAGATACTTTTAGCATTTTGGTGTATGAAAAGAGCGCATGGAACGTTTTGCGGCGATTAGGTCACAACCAAAAGACCTGTATCACTAGAACCGCTGGATTTACCTGACCGAACGACCAATTGAAGCAAGAATACATGGAATTCATTACGAAAATGAAGAAAGAGAATAGATTCTATCTCCATCCGTCGGTGGTTCACTCAATCGATGTTAATTACTCCAACAGACCCAAAACAGGCGTTACTACTTTTTCATCTTTATAAGGAGGTAAAGAAAAAGATGATTCGAAGACGCTTCTTTACACCAATGCCATTGTAACAATCATCAGTGGTGAAGGAATCCATCGCACACATTGGATGTTGTTTACTCGCGATCCAAAGATGGCAAAAGAGCAAAAAGATGCCGATCGTGGTAAACTTGTTCGAAGCGAATTTGAAGAAGCGTCAAAGAAATATAACATCACAGAAGATTGTATTATTTATGTAAAGAGTAAAGAAACCTATTTCGCTGAATTTCCAGAGGTTTACGAGCAATTTTTGACTCATTACGACATTCCAAAAAATGACATTATTCTACATGATGGATTGAACGCATTTAAGAGGCAAAGGATTGTCAAATTTGACAATTTAGGGCTCAAAATCCATGTAGAATACCCATTTAATGTCCACCGATTCTTATCACCAAATGGACAACAAGTTACACGGCTGTAAATCGACTTAGCATGAAAACCCCTCTTTTTTTGAAAGTTGAGTATCATCGTTATAAAGTGTAATACGCCAAATCCTTTTGTACCTGGAAAATAACTCTAAATTGCCTTTCAGAAAATACTTGTTTCATGTGAAACAGAGTAATCTGCATCAAGTTATAGGTCTTTGAATTTTCTTGTTTTTTTAATGAATTCTTAATGATTACTCGGTCAAAAATGAATGAATTTCGCCCCTTTTTTGCTTAAGATATTCTTAATTAGATACTTAATTAAACACAATTGAAATTATTTGATAATATTTTTCGGATCCAAAGTTATTGAAAAAAAACGATTTGAGACAAAACCTATTTCTGTGGGTGATTTCTCAGGTCAGAATCTGGAATCATGCAAAAGCACGAAAAGTCGGAAACCACAACATGTCCGCCAGAAGCTCACCTCGGACTTTCAATAGAATAGAATCATTTTCGCTGACTTTCGCTGACTAAATTGTTATTCTTATCATCAAGCTATATCTAGAGATCGAGAGATTCCACTTGTATTTTGTCAGACAAAAAGAAATTGACTTGCTATGAAATCGTTCAAAATTGTCGGTCAATCTCGATCACCACCTCGACTTCCTGCGAGTATACTACGTTATGTTCATGAAATTAATAAAACAACATCAGATGAAGCAAAGGTTTATCCTTTACAAATGATATGGGATCATTTAAACAATGATCAAAATAAAGTACTCATTGGTGATATGTCCCTTGGATTTATTCAAACTCTGGTAAACATTGTGAAAAACTCTTTATATGAACCAGCAGTCCGCAATGCATTAGGTTGCCTATGGTATCTTTCACGTGCAAATGAAAATAAATATAATTTAGCAACAGAAGAACTTGGTTTAATACCAATATTAGTTAGAAATTTATCAATTGAAAGTCCTTATGATGAATATTCTTTTAATATATTAATTAATTGTTCATTAGATCCATCCACCCATTCCTATCTATTATCAGATAAAATACAATACCTTGAATTTTGTTGTAATAAAATACGTACTGAACGTGAAATTGATCCATTTGTTGCTGTTGCTAATATCTCTAGTTGTATATTTGAAGAGAATTTATATCATTTCCAAAGATTAAGAATACATGAAATTATATTACAAAGAATCTTAAAATATGGTATACATGTACATACATGGAATGGTCGTAATGGTGGAATAGTTTATTGGTGTTTAAATTTTTTAGTTGATTATACTTCATTAAAACAAGGTTCATTACAGATACAACGGATATCATGGTTTAAAGAACAGTCATTACAGTTTTTCATTGAATTATTATCCTGTAAAAGTATTGAAGCATTAAAATCATTATGTATTATATGTCATTTATCTGAAACATGTGTAGAGTATGAACAATTATTACCTAAATTATCCAAACAATACCCTGATTTAATTCAAGTATTAGTCTATGTTACTAAAGCTACAGTAGATAATGATCAAGGTGAATATGCTGAAACGATGGAAACGATAGGATATGTATTTGGGATATTATCAATGAAAGTATTAACAAATATTATTCGTTTATTATGTCTTGCATCAGAGTCTAATTGTCTTGATTTTATTCGGCTTCCTATTTTCATGAATATTTTATTAGAGATTATTGATTTGTATGTAATAGATGCACCAGAGTTAGAGGCAAAGTTTGATTGTATTGAGACAGCAGGAGGTGGTGGGAAGGATGAAGATACTCTCTGTAATACTCTTGAGATCATTTACCATTGTCTCCAGCAAACGAAAGAGAAGGTTGTCTTTACTCAAGTAGAGGTAGCTCAAATTGAGAAGGGGTTACTGGAATTAGAAACGGAAATTCGATCACCTCGTGTCCTTCCAAATAAGGCGAAGACACTTATTCAATTAATTCTTAACAGTTAATTGTGGACTTAGGAATAACTGTTGCATCCTTTCCTTTGTTTGTAGTGACGCACGAATTGAATACATGAAATACTTTTATTTATTTTTTTTATAATTGATTATATGTTGAAAGAATACAACAATATACTTTAAATCTTTCAGTTTTGATAAACTTTATTAACAATAGTTAATGTAAAAGACTATAAGAGAAGATAAAAAAGGAGAATTATTCTATAGCCTCTCTTCATCTAATATAATAAGACATTACTATAATGCTTGGTGATGAATATCCTCTCCTCCTACTACAACTCCAACTACTACAAATAAATGCACTAACTTCATCCTTCCACTACTATTCTAATACTTTCATCTTTGATAATGGTTTAAAGAAAGGGAAAGCACGATAAATCACTTCGATTCGTTGAATAGGGAAATGATATTGATAAGACATTGTATTAATTTCAATTTTAATTTCTAATGGATGATAAATACATGTATAAATATCTTTTGATAATAATGGATAATCAATTGTTTGTAAAAAATCATCATCATCAATAAAAGAATCATGTATATCAATAAATAATATTTCATTATCATAAAATAAATTAATATAATAGCATTTTGTTAAATCAAAATAAAAAGAATGATTACCTATAATATGAAAGATAATATTATTTTCTTGTAATAATAAATCATATGATGGTCCATCGGATATAAAACTATCAACACGTGATGGTGCTTTATTATTATTTGGTATATTTTCTATTCGAATATCAATCTCAGGATGGAATAAATCATACCAAAAGAATGATTCTCTTAATAATGGGATCATAGTTGTGTTAATTTCACCACTACTACTGGGTTTGGGGAATGACCATGAATAATATCTGATATGATGTTCTTCGAAGGAATACATTGTTTTTTCTTGGTTTAAATAAAGTTGACCACGTAAGAATGGTTTTACCTCTTGATCATAGAGAATCCAATTTCCACCAACAAAAATCATTTCATTTGGACTCATTTCTTTTAATAGAAGATTAATATAGAGTTGAATTCTTTCCCAATCATTTGTATCTTCAGAAAATTTCGAACTAAGATGATTGGTTGAATACAGTGATTCGATAATTCCTTTTCGAACAGAGGAATATAAATCATCCACACGAACTTCATCATAATAATGAATGGATGAAGAAGCAGATGAAAGAGAAGGATTAGAATTAGGATTTTTTGGAGGAATTAATGGAACAATATCTTGAAAATATAAAAAATTATGAAAGCAATTAGGAAATCTAGCTGTAATGATTTTATTCAATGAGGTAATACAATCCAAATCACCATACTGTCCAACACCAAAGGTTATACTGACAAACGGCTTGGTGATAGTTGAGGTTAATAGATTACACTTTAAGGCAAGTACTTGAGCAAAGGCTCCACCAATCCCATGTCCAGCAAAGATTACCTGTGAGAAATATTTTTTCTCAATTAAACCAATAAAAAAAGAAATATTTATATTACATAAAAAATCATGTATTGGTTTATATAATTTTCCTTTACCATCTGGTATCATTAATCGTAATGGAAAATATTCATCTGATTCAAACCATGATTGTCGATTGACTGATATGATCACATATAGTTTCTTGATTCCTCCTTTGTTGATTGTTTTGAAATATCTTAATTTTGTTGGGTAACTGGAGGTATATGAATCACTGGCACATATTTTAAGGTCGGGAGTTGGTGATTGAAGTTCAAATTGACCTTCTGTTTCAGTCCATTTGACCATTTCACAGACCATAGAAGATTCATACAACCATTGATCATGAGAAGAAGTGACAACTGCACTTCTTCTTCGTGGGAATTGAAGAATCCAATGAATACCTTTAATAAATAACCAACAAAGATAAAGGAAGATTACAGGGAATGTTAAAAAACTCATTACAAATAAATCAACATCATTAAACTCAATCTTAAAAGATGATGATAACGGTAGTAGTGTATTGTTTTTCATGATTGCGAAAAAATGGGACAATGAAATACAAACAAACACTTAAACGAAAAAATTATCCCTCAACTATACTTCCTTATTGAATGAATTATATTATTATATATTAATAATTATTAATTGACTTTCAAAATCTTTTATCAGAAAAATCTTCAAATCATTTCATAATTTTACCTTATACCCATGTGAGCTTAATATTTTCTTTTTAAAAGGCATTACTCTCCTTGTTGTTTTGATTCTCGATTATTGAACAAATAATAAAAGAGAATGAAGAAGAGTCAACCTTTTGAGAAAGATGGTAAGGTTAGATGTGTCTGTGGCAAAACTTTTGACGTTGAAATTGTTCGTAGAAGGAACTTCAGTGGACAGTAAGTGTATTAAAAAGAAGAGAGATCGGAGAAGCAAGAGGTTGTTCAAAATGTTCAACCGTATTACTTTTCTCTGATTAATTTCTTTTCATTCGATAGGAATCTCGAAAATTCAACGATTGTGCGAGCAAGAACTGTTTTATTAGAATCCACGCCATCTAGTGGCAGAGCTCAACCTTCTGATTCACCTCTATGTGCTCACTATTCAAATGAAAAGTCGAATGGCAAGATGAGAAAAAAGAGGAAAGGGAGTACTGCGTCTACATTGCTCGAATATAACTTCCTATACATTCCTCGTATCTTGAAGAATGATCTACGTCGTCAATATCCCATGATATTTACGAATGTCTTTAACTCATGTGATGCAAATCAGATCAAATCGTTTTTACATACTTTTACACGTCCAGATGTGAGAAATATCATGGAGTTCTCAGGTAAGCGCTTCGCTCACATTTCTCTTCCAATTAACGTTCTTTGATAATAGAACCATTTGCTCTGTATCAAAGAACTGAAGCCTGCGGATATGAAGCTTGTGAAAGAGAATTTCTAGGAAGAACGATGGATGCTGCAGATACTGTATTTTCATTAAATGAAGTTCAAATGAAAGTTAAATCAGATGGAACATGTAAATTACATTCAAAATTTGAATTACGAGGAACGAAGATCATTTATATGGATCCTCGGAGAATTATGAATATTATTCTTCGGTTACTATCGTATCGTTCCACGTTCCAAGATATTCATGCATTGATCGAAGCACAGTTGAAGACAGTATTGAGACTTCCCTTTACGCCAGAGCCTCCTGCCAGCATCGTTTCGAGCTCTCATCCTGGTACTGCTTCTCCTTCCTCCTCTTCTTCTGTAAAATCAATGCCTGTCCATGAACCACTTTTGATGACAGACGATCCACCAGATGAATATCTAATGGATGAAAATGATTTGTTAGATGACTTCGATGAAGAGAGCTTCGAGGCTCATGATCTACCACTCCTACCCAAAGAATCATGTCCAATAGATTCTGAAACCAATCCTACAAACTTTGAGAATGACGAAATCAATAGTGCAACAGATTTCTGGGCTCATCGTGAAGAACAGATTCAGACACTAAAACCATTAACAAGTACAACGACTTTTCAAAATCAACAACAACAGGTTCAAAGTGATTATGATTATATGTATAATAAATTTGATGAAGCCATGAGATTAGATCGAGATAGATATCATACGCCTAGAAAACCTGAAGAAACACTTGCTATTGCAGTACCTTATATCTTTCATGGTGACTTCATATTACATACAGATTTAGATTCAAAGATTTATATCACTCACTTTAGGACGACTGTCCATCGATAATTATCACACTGAGCTACCTGAATACAAGGTAGAGAAAGAGAAGAAGCTATTTGACCTGAGATCTTTCTCTTTTTTTCATTTCATTAGAAACCCTATGATAACGCTTCATTAGGAATGTATCTTATTTAAATACGTTTACTGCTGAGAACTGATGTTGATGTCTTTCTTTCATTCAATATCATTTGATTCAAATCAGATTCTTCATTGTTTTATTCCTCTTTTTTCTATCTTTCTTTTTCTTTTACATGATATCAGCTCCGGTGTTCTTGTAAAAATTCTTTGTTTCCAAATTATAAAAACGATAAATCATATTTCATTCATTGTAAAATATTGACAACGCCTACAAGTCTTCATGTAACTTACGACTTTTGTCTTTTATTTCTTTATTTGCTTTTTTATTCTTTTTTTGAGCTATTTGAAAATAGAGGGGGGAAACATTAGAAAACATCACACAATATATCACATTTCTACCAAATGGAATAAATGCTTCCCTGTTTCATAATTTTACCTTGTACACTTGTTCTTTCTTTCAAAAAGGCATTACCCCCTCGTCACTTCATTTTTTTGTCACCTCCTGTAAAATCTCTTTTTACAAAAGATTGAAGATTACCACCTTCTTTATCTTCTTTGATCATCATCTTTGTGGTGTTCGTGATCATTTTGACAAAAGATGATGAATAAGAATCAGATTTTTGTGAAAGAAGGTGAGGTATCTCACTTGCTAAGAGAAGTTCTAAATGGTGAAACTGTTTCATAGAGGCAAAAGGTTCAACTTCAATAGAAAGCGTCTGTGTTCGAAAGAAGAGAGATCGGAGAAGCAAAAGGTTGTTAAGTAAAAATGGTTTTCCCCTTTTCTAATCTTTTGTATTTCCCAGGAATTTGGAAAACTCGACAGTTGTTCGAGCAAAAACTATTTTAATACAATCCTCAACTTCTAGTGGAAGAGCTCAACCTTCTGATTCACCTCTATGTGCTCACTATTCAAACGAAAAGTCGAATTCTAAAGCGAGGAAAAGGAGGAAAGGGACTGCTGCCCCAACAATACTAGAATATAACATTCACTACATCCCTCGTATCTTGAAGAATGATCTACGTCGTCAATATCCCATGATATTTACGAATGTCTTTAACTCATGTGATGCAAATCAGATCAAATCGCTGTTGCAAACGTTCTGTCGTCCAGACTTAAGGAATATCATGGAGTTCTCAGGTTAGCGTATTACTCACAATTTATCTGATTTTAATTTATTCTTGTTGACGATAGAACCTTTTGCTCTGTATCAACGAACTGAAGCTTATGGATTTAAAGCCTGTGAGAAAGAATTTTTAGGAAGAATGATCGATGCTCCTGATAATGTATTTTCATTAAATGAAGTTCAAATGAAAGTTAAGTCAGATGGAACATGTAAATTACATTCAAAATTTGAATTACGAGGAACGAAGATCATTTATATGGATCCTCGGAGAATTATGAATATTATTCTTCGGTTACTATCGTATCGTTCCACGTTCCAAGATATTCATGCATTGATCGAAGCACAGTTGAAGACAGTATTGAGACTTCCCTTTACACCAGAACCTCCTGCAAGCATTACCTCAAGCTCTCATGCCAGTACTACTGAGAGCTCTTCTCCTTCCTCCTCTTCTTCTGTAAAATCAATGCCTGTCCATGAACCACTTTCAGTGACAGACGATCCACCAGATGAATATCTGATCGATGAAGACGATCTGTTAGATGACTTCGACGAAGAGAGCTGTGAAGAGGTTGAGGATGTCTATGATCATTTATATTCAAACTCAGATGACCACCCACTCAATTCTGAAGAATCCTGTCCTATAGATTCTGAAACTACTATTACTAACTCTGATCACGAGGAAGACAATAACACAGCAGATTTCTGGGATCATCATGAAGAAAAGTTGAATACACTGAAAACAACAACCCCAACACCCACGACAACAACAACAACTTTTCAAATTCCACAACAACAAAGTGATTATGAATATATTTATCATAAATTTAACGATGCAATGAGATTAGATCGAGATAATCTTCATACACAAAGAACACCAGAGGAAACACTTGCTATTGCAGTACCTTATAACTTTCAAGGTGACTTCATATTACATACAGATTTAGAGTCAAAGGTTTATCTCACACACTTTATGACAACCGTTCATCGATAATTATCACATTATCCCGAAAATTACATGGGAGCAAATGATACAAGCTATTTATAATGTTTTCTGATTGTAATATTTTGTCATGATGTTTTTTCTATTTTCATTTTATTTTCTTTTTCTTTTTTCATTTATTTTTAAAACATTTTCCAAAACAAAGAAAGAAACATAAGAAGAAAAAGAAAGAACGAAAAAAAAGAACAGAAAGTTTATATGTATATTGTTACCATCCCAATATTGCAATGAACTATGATGATTATGATTCTTACTATTATTGATATATGATATGATGTATGATGTGTGTATATATATGTATTTTTACGAGATCACCCTAGCTGATATCATCAAGTAAAAGCGAAAGAAAAAAAAAGAAAGAAAAAAAAGAACAAAATAAATAAAACAATCTGATTTGAAGCAAATGATGTAAAATGAAAGAACGACATCAACATCATTCTAATATCTTTCACAAAAACATTAGAAAAGAAGAAGTAGCAGAAGGAAAACAATAAAAAGAAACACAAAGCACCATATAACCAATGACATAAACTCCTGAAGCGATGAATGAGTAGGAGATAAAAGAGGTGTATTTTTTTCAATGAAATGAAATAAAGGAGAAATAGAGAGTAAGATGAAAACTAAACAACTATTAAAAAACAAAAACTTAATGAACTCATATATATCTATACTACTATTATTAATATTATTAGAATACTTCTTTCCATATCTATATGATTGGTCTGTCTTGTGTATCATGAGATATGGACGATAAGTATGAAGATTAATAATCGTTTCTTCCATTGCTAATACATGAAGAAACACAAACAAACGCATATCATATCAAACACTCAAAATACTCATATCATTGATATAATAATAATAATACCTTCTTTATTTCCACTCTTCGAACTTTCTTACTTTTGTCTTTCTTTCCTTCCTTTCTTCCGTCGTGCCTTCCTTTCTTTCTCTCCTTCTTTCTATCGCTATGAATATAAAAATAGAGAAAAAATTCAACACATACTTTCGACCAGGTTCAACAATCAACATTGTTTTGTCTTTGAGATTGATAATTCAAATGAAAAAGAGAAATATTCCTCATAAATGATACAAAAGAAGAAAGAAAGCTTGAAGAGAAGGAGAGGGACCAAAGTGGAAGAAGAAGCAAGAAAAGAAATGAAAAGAGCAGAAGATATATATAAATATCAACGATGAAGACGAACAATGAATTGTGTTAAATAAACTTTTGATTCTAAATCAAGATGTAATACAAAATCACCAAATATATAAAAAGGTATAGCAATTGCTAATGTTTCTTCAGGTTTTCTTGTTATATTCATATCACGATTTAATCCCATTGCTTCATTAAATTTATTATATAAATATTCATAATCTGATATATTACGTTGTTCTGGTCTCATTATTAATGGTAATATAGATGATGATGAGGTTGACAATGATGAACGAAGTGAATGATCATCATTATTATTTAAAGGATTAGACAGTACGATCTCATCGTCTTCATCATCGTCATAGGTAGACTCATCGTCATCATCATCGTCGTCATCAAAGCCTTTCAGTAGATCGTCTTCCCCTAATAGGTATTCGTCAGGAGGATCATCAGTGAGTGATGTCGGCTGCGAAACAGGAACTGAAATGACATCAGATTTTCGACTTACTGGAGAGGAAGGAAGAGAAGTTGACTCAAGATGAGTAGGAATAGGAGGTGAAGGTGTGAAAGGTAATTTTAATACTTGACTAAGTTGATCCTTCAGTGTATTATTATTACTATTACTACTATCACCTGAGGTCTCAACTTGATTCGAGGAAGAACGACGACCAGTAAATAAAAACATAATAATATTCATAATTCTCCGAGGATCCATATAAATGATCTTAGTTCCTCGTAATTCAAATTTTGAATGTAATTTACATGTTCCATCTGATTTAACTTTCATTTGAACTTCATTTAATGAAAATACATTATCAGGAGCATCTGTCATTCTACCGAGAAACTCTTTTTCACAATCTTCATATCCAAAGGCTTCACTTCTTTGATGGACAATGAAAGGTTCTAAAAAGGTAAAAAGGAGGATATTGTGATAATGAAAAGATGTTATATATAGAGAGATATATCCTCTTACCAGAGAATTGCATTATATTTCGAATATCAGGACGAGCAAAGGTCTTTAACATTAACCTCATTTGATTCGCATCACAAGCATTGAATACATTAGTAAATATCGCAGGATATTGACGTCTGAGATCATTCTTCAAGATACGAGGCATACGATGGAGATTGTATTCCAAGACTGTCGGTGCAGCTGATGCTTTTCGTTTTCTACTGGTTCTTTGTTTTGTCTTATCGTTTGAATAGGATGCACATAGTGGTGCTTCTGAAGGTTGTGCTCTTCCACTGTTTAGGGAGGATTCAGTTAAAACTGTTCGCGCTTGAACAATAACTGCATTTTCGGGACTACAGAACATGAAAGCATTGTTAAATAAGAGGTTACTAAGAAAATGAAAGTCTTACACTTTTGTTCTTTTCCGAATTCTTTTCGGTTTTTCATTATTATTTTCAATCGAAGAAGAGGAAATCGTTAATTCAATCGTATTATTATTTGACTTGTTTTTCGTCCTCCTCAAACCCTTTTCATTCCTTTCAATATCTCCACTACTATCCGTGTCTTTTTTCTTCATCATTCAACCCTTCTAATTGATACATAAACAAGGTTGCCTTCTATAAGAATCGTGTTGAGAGTTGAGAGTTCAAATCACTACATGGTTCACACCCAAACCCCGTTTCTCACAATATGGCACTATATCCTGCCCCACTGTCTTTTTGTTCTCCTTTGCCACCTCCTATTTCCTCTGACACTTCAATCATACCTCTACTTGATCTGAGAAGAGAAGAGTAAAGAATGAATCTATCTGAACAACGAACAACAAAGAGCTTGAAGTTCTTAGTAGAGGAAGAATTTAATTCAAGCTACACGAAGAATAAGATAAGATAAGATAAGATAAGATAAGATAAGATAAGATAAGATAAGATGATGGAAGACGTGCATTTGACATATGGTAAGCTTTTCCTCTTTGATATGGAATATATTGAAAGATTTTGAAAATATTGAATCTGTTCATTTGTTTTTAGAAGCTGCTGCAACGATTGATGGAAAGGATGAAACGGATAAAAGGTTTGTGTTCTTTTAGATTCTTAATAATTCTTTTGATTTATTTTTTAAAGTGATGAAAAATATGTTGTTCGAGTGAAAACATTCCTCACAGAATCTTCACTTGCTACCGGTCGTTCTCAACCTTCCAATAATATGCCTATATGTGCTCATTATTCAAATGAAAAGAAAAAATCAAGTAAAAAGAGGAAAGCAGAAGCTGCACCAACAGTATTAGAGTATAACCTTCATTACATGCCTCGTATATTGAAGAATGATCTTAGACGACAATATCCTGTCATGTTCACAAATGTTTTTAATTCTTGTGATTTCAACTTTGTACAAATGTTTTTGGAGACTTTTTGTCGTCCTGATCTAGTAAATGTCCTTGATTCATTAGGTAAGTTGGTGGGTGCCACCTGTGAATGCTTCCCTTCATCCGTTCTTGCTTTCCCATTAGAACCACATGTTCACATGCGTAAAGAAGCTCGTGGATTTGATGATTGTAGGAAAGAAATCATAGAAAGAATGACAGATTCTGCTGATACCGTTTTTGCCTTAAAGGAAGTGCAAATGAGAGTAAAGTCAGATGGAAGCTGTGCTATTCATTCAAAATTTGAACTTTCTGGCACAAAAATTATTTACATCGATCCTCGTCGAATGATGAATATTATTATGAAATTAATGTCGAGAGGTCGTGTTGCTGGTGCGAAAGCAGCAGCTCAGTCAGAACAACAACATAATAATAATCCTCAAGTTCTTGATCTCCCATTTACACCAAAACCACCTGCTCATCTTATCGAAGCAAGCTCTCCTTCCTCAGCCCGAACAGTAGCTCCTCCATCTGCTACGGAGTTAAGCAAAAATCCTTTAATCATTGCAGTGCCCCTCCGTGACGAGATAGAACAAGGAGAGAACGAGGAAGATCGATCAAGACATTCTAGCATTGATTCTGATGAATCATCACTTCTATCAGAATTTGATGAAGTACAACAAGACCACCAAACTTTACCATCATCACAACCACAAGCAGGAGAAAGTGATTCTGCTTATCTTTATCGTAAATTTAATGATGCTATGAATGTTCATCGTAATTTTAATGAAGTCAGAAAACTCGAGGAAACATTACCAATTGCTGTACCATATCGTTATTGTGGTGAATTTGTTTTATTAACAGATTTAGAATCTAAAATATCAAATATTAATTTTGTTTCTCGTTTACGTAGACAATAATAATAAACAATAATCAATTCACAAAGAAAAAAAAAGAATGCAAATCTCCTTGTATATGTATGTACTCTTTCTATATTTATACATTTATACTCCTATTTATATTTGATCATTTGTTGTTGACGTGTCGTCTACTAATACTCCTCAAATAGTGAGGACAAGTCAAGAAGAAATTAGAATATTAAATGATTTTCACTCAGTACTAACAAATTTTAGTAAATTTTGAACAAATAAAATTTAACCATTTTTCATTAACATCCCTTTTGGTGTGATGGGTTGATTCATTTTATTTTATTGTACGTCAAAGGAGGATTTGGTTGTTTAATATATATGTGCTATATCGAGGTGACAATGTAAGAGAGGATAACCAGAGAAAAGAGAACAGATTAAGACATATGAATCAATCAATCAATTAAATCAAATCAATCAGTTAATTAATGAACCAATTAATCAGAATCATCGTGGGAGAATAGAATAGTGCTAATCCATACCTGAAGACTTTCAACTACAATAGAATAGCACTAGACATGACGTTGACAGAAAGGGGAGGAATTGAAAGCCATGAGTCAAAAGGAAAGATAGGGCGAGAGACCAATGACCAAATGGAAATGGTTTCCCATCAGAATGAAATTTCAATGATCTGTGATGGTTTATTTCACCACCAAAGAAAAGGAAATTCAATTCTTTTGATCGAAAAACAAGACAATCACACAAAACCACAAAGAAGAATAAGAAGAAGGAGAATTATAAGAAAAAGCATAAAAGAAATGAATATAGGGAGAGAACTCTTCAGGGTTCAGTATTTTAAACAGATCTCTCATCAATCCACGCGAACAGAATGAAAACTAAACAAAACAAAACAAAACAAAGCCATGAAAGGAAGCGTAGACAAAGCATAATATCAAATAAAATCCAAAGAAAATTAATGAAACATTCTAAACTATATAATTTTTGATTTTTCTTAAGGAAGAATTTTCACAGCAAAATGAGCACCATATACTTTAGACTCTAAATCTATATGTTGTGTAAATTGACCAATAAAATGATATGGGATGGCAATTTGTAAAGTTTCTTCTGGTTTTGGTTGTTCATTCGGATTATGATTTAAATTCATTGCACTTTCAAATTTACTATATAAATATTCATAATCACTTTCATGAGGAGGAGAAGAGGCAGAAGAATCAAAGCCCTTTGCAGTCGCTTGTAGTTTCCCTTGCGGATGTGATGGTAGTGGTTGAGTTTCTGGTGGTGGTAAAACTAACACTTTTTTCCCTTTTTGTTTCTCTTCTTCAGCATCATGAGCAATATCATTAGAACGAGTAAAACGAACAGAATAAAATTGATTATTACTATTTAAAGGAATATCTTGCATTGAAGTAATTAATGCAGTAATAATAGGTCTATTATGAGTTGTTGTTTGAGTAGGAGGGGAAGAGGAATCGGCACTGACAGGTAAGTCATCGCTTTCAGAAGTATCGAAAGCTTCCATGGCTGTTTCAGAGAACAAGTAATCATCAGGAGGATCATCTATAATAGATGATGGTTGATTGACTGGAATAGCCTTTACAGGAGATTCTTTCGTCACTGATTGAGATGATTCAGAATCAGGAAGAGTACCAACACGACTATTCGAAAGAAGAAACATAATCACACCCATAATCTTCTTTGGTTCAATATAAATCATTTTAGTTCCTTTTAATTCAAATTGAGAATGAACTGAGCAAGTACCATCAGATCTTACTCGCATTTGAACTTTATTTAAAGTAAAAATTGAATCCGGTGCATCCGTCATTCTATCCATGAATTCAATACCACAATGTTCATATCCGACGATATCCTTTCTCTCATGTAAATGAGGATCTATCAAAAGGGTCACAGAGAATAAGATAATAGGAAGGGAATACATAACTTACAGAATGATTCAATGACCAGCTTCAGATCAGGACGACAAAAAGTTTGTAAATAATTATTTACATGAAAAGCATCACATGTATTAAAAACATTTGAAAACATGACAGGATATTGTCGTCGGAGATCATTTTTATGAATTCTTGGAACATAAAAGAGATTATATTCCAGTACAGTGGTGGATGCTGAACCAGCTTTACGCTTTTTACCGGATTTGTTGTTGGTTTTCTCATTAGAATAATGAGACGAGAGAAGATTCTCCGATGGTTGAGTTCTTCCACTTGAGAGAGATGATTCAGTTAAGATTGTTGTAGCACGAACCACAAATTTTGGATTTCTAGAGATAAGAAAAATTCAAATCAAACAGAAGCTTCGAAAGAGTTAAAGACAAAGGTTTTTTTTACCCTTTCGCGTATTTCTTCCACTTTCTCATTGGTTTCTCAGCGCTCTCTGGATTGTTCACATCCTCCACAGGTACCGTCGAATCTGACATTTTCAGGACTTGATTATCACTTCTCTCTCCAGTCATAGGTGTCTGAAATATACCTCACCCACTTGACTTTGTTTCTTGTTTGATTTCGTACTGTTGGGGTTTTGGCCCAGCCCATTCGCGTCCTCTTCAGGAAATAGGACCAGCTTCCTTCAACCCTGGGTCCATTGACAACCACATCATACATCATCGCACACACCTCGACCTTCATTTCTTGTTTTTTCGGGTAAAACAAATTTCTATTTTGTCCGAGGTAATTACACCAAGGAAAGATTAATATTAAATTTTAGAAAGATTCCATTAAATTATACTGTATCTACAATATATTACAAAGTAAACTACTTACAACGATGAAGTATAAGTGAAGTAAAAATTCTTTTAACGAGAAACTCGAACAGCAAAATGTGTTAAGAAAACCTTTGATTCTAAATCTATATGTTGAATAAAATCACCAACAAAACGATATGGTATTGCAAGAGGTAGTGTTTCTTCAGGTTTTCTTGGTGCATCACAATCACGATGAAGATTCATTGCATCTTCAAATTTATTATATAAATATTCATAATCACTTTCAGTAATATCTCGATTTCTTCTTGGTGAAAAATATTCTTCTTTTCCTTCTTCTTTGCTTTCTTCTTTCACTTTGACATGAACTTTAATCTCTTCTCTTTCAATGACGATTGTGTCAGACTTTCTGATTGTTTGGATCTTCTTTTCCTTTGTTGGTATTGAACTTCCAGATAATAATGATTGTAATGAAACATCATCAGATTGAACATAACAATCTTCAAATGCTGCGAGTAAATCAAGATCCTTGAAGAGATATTCATCTGGAGGATCGTCCGTAAGAGACAATGGTTCGCACACAGGTACTGCCTTAACGCTACTTGAAGAAGATGAAGAAGTTGCGTCGTTAGGAAGATCATCTGAGGAAGGATCTGATTCCATAAAATGAGACGGTGGTTCGGGAGTGAAGGGTAGTTTGAGGACTTTATTTTGTTCTTGCTCTTGTTCCGCTGATTCCTTCACATTATTTTCACGATTTCCTGATAATAAATGAACAAATATATTCATAATTCGACGTGGATCAATATGGATAATCTTCGTCCCCGATAGCTCGAACTTAGAATGCAATGCGCAGGTACCATCTGACTTAACTCTCATTTGAACCTCTTTGAGGGCGAATACTGAGTCAGGAGAGTCTGTCATTCTCTCCATGAACTCTTTTCCACAGCTATCATAGCCGTGTTCTTCTTTCCGCATGTGAACGTGAGGTTCTGTATGACTCAGTCAGCGAGAGAAGTGCAAGAAATCGACAGAGGATTCGCTTACCAAATGATTCAAGGACATTCACCATATCAGGTCGACAAAATGTCTCTAGAAACATTCTGACATAGTTAAAATCAAAGGAATTAAAGACATTTGTGAACATGACAGGATATTGTCTCCGTAAATCATTTTTTAAGATGCGAGGAACATAGTGAAGATTATACTCTAACACTGTCGGAGCGAGCTCTGCTTTTCGTTTTCGACTGACTTTTTTCTTTTCATTTGAATAATGTGCACATAAGGGAGAGTCTGAAGGCTGGACACGACCACTCGAAAGCGAGGATTCGGTCAGGTATGTTCTCGCTCGAACTACAAATCTTGGATCTCTGAAATAACGTAAAGAAAATAAATTTATTATTTGGGAAAGCTTAGGAAAATTCTCTTCGTTACCTTTTCGAACAGAGTTGTGGTTGTGTTGAGGGGAACTGAAGATAATTGTTGTTGTTTGGAAATTCTTTGATTAAGGGGAAAAAAAATAAAATAAAAATTCAAAACCACTCCCACGATAAGAGAGCCATTTATTCTTACCTTCTTTCACATGAATGTTCTCTGCTTTCATCTCCTATCTTTGATCTTAGACTCTTCTTAGAAGTCAAAACGTCAAGGTTTATTGCTTGAAGATTCATTCTTAGTGGAAACCGAGGTGACAAAGTGTAGAGAATAAGGGGGCAATGCCAAATAGAGAGAAAGGGTTTTTAAACTGGGTACTGCACGAAAAGCACAAAAACGATTTTTTGTTTGGAGATTTGTGATTGGATACAATTATAGTAGATTAATAGGAAAATGATTCGAAAATTATCGAAAAGAGTTGAAAATAAGTATACAACACCCTTAGATTCATCAGATTCTATAGAAATTGCACCTTCAGTTTGGAAAATTGTTGGAGTCTGGCCAAGTTTAACACCAACTGTTCCACCGAATACTGCTTTAATATTACAATCAGTAAATGGTCAAATACCAGAACAAAATGAAGTTCCAAGACAAGCAAGATCACTTGTTGAATTAGATGAATTAAATTTATTTATTTCAGAGATTAATGATGTCATTCAAGTCTCTTATCTTTCAATCTTTTTCTCCATCTTTGTTATTCTCTTTTCTCTTGGTATTAGTTTTTATCTTTGGATTTCTGTCATACCAATGGTATATAATGATTTTCCACTTTGGTTAAGCGCTATTATCGGATTAGTCTGTGGTTTAATGTTAGGTGGTTGTTCTATTAAAAGTTATTCTTTCTGTTTACAACTTCATTTACATAAAGAAATACGTGAATTAGTGCAAGAATATAATGACGCTCGGAAGTTTGTACAAGATGGTGAATGGTAAGAATCAATATTTCCTTCTAATTGGATCTCTGATCAGTAAGTTGCTATAATGTCTTAGGAGGGAGGAATGTCTAGGAAGGAGAGTGTATCTATATTTAGTTCGACCAAATGAATCAGAAAAAAATACTATCGGTCTCAATACCTATAATGAACGTGTTTTAGCTGCATTAATTGAAGATGCTCCAAATGTGATCGATACAAAAGAAGAAGATGAAGGGGAATATTTACTTTGAGTGAGGCATTTACATATTATCATATTGATTTTCTTCCTCTCCTTCTCATCAGCTCACGAATATTTGAGCATGGTTTGAAAATCTTACTGTAAGCGGAAGGCGTGTTCTATACAGCAATCCTCTTGTTTCCGCTTGTATCTGCGTGGTGTATTCGTGAGATAAGAAAGAAACGAATTTTAACCAACCAATGAGGCACTTTACTTTGATTATTACTCCTTTTTATTCCCGTCGCCCATTTTTTATATTCTTACTACTACCATCGGTTATTCCCACAACTTTCTATTAGGTTTTGAAGAACTGAAGGAATTGCGAAACAGAATTTGATTCTTTTGAATGCGTTGCTGCTGTATTTTGTTCCTTCCGTGTTCTTATTCTTTAGTTTAGCTGTGTAAAGGATAAATTTTATTGCCTTTATCTGGTCTGAACAAATGAATGTACTTTCAATTCCCTTTCTTTCAAGTCTCACTGTGGAGAGATTATTGTTCTCAGCAAAACAGATCTAATGCTTTATCCATTGGAAAAATATTTTAGCTTCGTGCAAGATGATCTGGCAATATTAAATTCAAATTTTCAGTTTCCTGAAAACTTTGTCAAAATCATGAGTGGTTTAAAAGTTTTTCGTGAGATTAATTCATGGTCGAAAGGTTAGGCTTTTACTATAATGAAAACGATTCAGCTCTTCAAATTTCTTTTCCTAGATTCGAAGTCGCTGCCGAATTAAATTAAATTAAATTAAAATTAATTCTGCTGAATTCAGAAAATATGGCAGAAAGAAAGCTCCTGACGTGGATAAGGTAAGGGAGGAAGGAGTTGGAAAGGCAAAAGAAAACTTTACGTCGAAAGCTGTAGTTCAAGCAATTACTGAGCAGGACGACTTCTCATCGATGCAATTACGTTGAGAAATCAGCGGCAGGAATCGATGGCTTCCAATCTACATCGCCGACGGTGCAGCGAACTTATGCTTCAAAAGTTCAGCAGATGCGAACTGAAAGAGGGAGGTATCTTCTCTTCGTTACAAGCTCGATGGTGAATTCAAAGAAAACTTGCAACAGCGTGTTCAAGTAGCGGCATCCGCAGCGATAAAATGTGATCAGAAAACTCAACCCGCCACGTCCCGCAGAAGTCCAGAAAATTTGTAAGAAAAATTGAACACGATTCGCGGTCCTGACAATAATTTGAACACCGAGAAAGAAGATAGTCTTGCAAAAATGAAAGAAGTCGATTAAAACAAGCAGTCGTTGCAGGAGGAGATCAATAAAATCAAGGTGCATCACGAGAGAGCAGAACTTTGCAGGAGCGACTAGGCGCAAAGAAAAGGCACCGAGAAGAAGAGAGAACAGTATCTGCAACAACAAGTGTGACAAAAGAAGAGGTGCAGAGAGAAGAGCAACTGATGTTACTGCTCGATCCCCAACTACAATAAGCTATCGAGGAAGAAACAAGAACAGAGGCATTAACGGTCTTCTGGGATCTACAAATGCAGAATGCATCAACGGAATCAACTTTCGCCACAAAAACAGAAAAAGGATGAATTCAGCAACAATGATCAAGCAGAGTATGATAATTATGTGAAAGAAGTGCGCGAGCTCCAAGCGGGGGAAGAAGGAGAGAAAATCGACGAAAAAAGATGAAAAGGCCATCACCGAATCGAGAAAGAGTGCCTGAAAAGGTCACATGGGGCGGAGAAAATTACAGGATGTTAGCAATAATGCGAAGAATGATAAAATCAGTATCATTAAAAGCTTTGACTGCGATGATTTTATAATCAGAAGAGTGATTTGTGAATAACTGGAATTCAATTCAATGTACCAACATCGCTTATGGCAACGCAGCATACCGAATTATTGTATTTTGAACCAACTTACACCAATTAATTTTAGAACAGTATTTTTTCAATTGCATTGCCTATGGGTGTCGCAACTTTGCTCGGACGCTCACATCAGACCCGTCCCCCAGGCAACCTTTTTATACTTATTACACAAGGAATTTTTTTGCTGCGCCTTTACTTCTGGAACGATGTCTGTTTAAATCTGTCTTGACATCATTCTCCTGTCATCTGTTTGGGTCAAATTAAACGATTGAATATTACTCATTAAGATACCACTACATGATTTACGCGTCTGTATTTTCTCTTTTGTTAAGTCATCCTCTATATCTTGGCGCTTTTTTCATATCAATTGGGTCGATAATGGACTAGTTGCTCCGATTATTCATAAAGTTCAAGAGTTTAATCACATCAACGAAATGGTTGGGAAGGAAAAGGAAATAAATTTATCAAAGTTTAAGTTTTTCATTTCACCAATTCAGCAATTTGATAAACAAATGATTGCGAAGATGAAAGAGAAGTATCCGCATTGGTCGTTGAACTGTCGTATCGCGACTCAGTGTAAAGAGCTTAGAGATGGTCCAGATGATACTTTGCGGTTTGCTAAACGAATGGCCGAGGTTTATTGTTATTCGTTTGAAGAGATATCTCTTTTCCACAATCAAGCGAATTGCAAATTTCCAGTCGTACTCTCAATAAGAAGTTAGAGACACAAGAAATACAGAAAGCAGCCATTAAACAGAATGATTTCTACGGAAAAGAAGCTCGTTAAATCAACCCATTAGACGATATTAGAACTTCAGATGACGCTGTTTTATTCCAAAGTCAAGAAATGATTCAAATTGTCGCATTCTTATGCAGTTCAGACAACTGTTGTACCACCCTTCCATGAAATATGGTATGTGAGGAAATGCAATTTCTCAAAATTACCCGTTGCACCAAAATTTATTAGATAATAAACTCTCCAAATCTGTATATTTACTTGCTGCAACTCAAGATTCCGCCGTTTACCATTTGGCACCCACATGGATTTCCTGGATTTGTGAGATCGTCGGCTGTTGATTGCTGCACCAAAGGTCATGTATGACGTGTCTGTGAAAACTCTTGTGTTAGCATCAATCCTGACACTTTGGGGGTTGATTGGTACTTGATCTCTGGGGCGATTGTGGCCCCACGTATGAGTTCAAACTCAATAATCATTACGGTACGAATGAATTGTGTCATTTCGAGTTGTGTTGCTTCTCCCGCGGGTAGGACAGCGCATTAACTGACTGTAACCCATAGTTTGCTGCTTACAGTGAAGAAGCTGTCTCAAATTCGAAAGGAATGCTCTTATTTCTTGACAGCCATTGTATTTCTTCTTGAAAATCAAGAGCTGGATCGAAAGAAATTCCTCTTCGTTGTTGTTGAAGTGATTGTTCTGTTTCTGCTTGAGGCTACTGGCAAGCGAGGATCATTGAAAGAGACCTAGATGGCATTTGATACTAGAAAACATCTTACTTCCTCATCGTATTTCGTTCACTCTTGCACATGACAAAATTATCTTCGTCTTCGATGATGATTGAACGGCACCATTACGTCTTTTATGGGAAAGATTTACGAAAGCGGGGGAAAATTACAAACTAACTTAACATTTGGTGTTAAGTTCAAAGCGAAAGTTTTATTTAAATTAAATCAAACACTAATTCAGTGTATCATCGTTACCGACTCGAAGAACAAGTTTGTTTCCAAGAATAAAAAAACAAAACAAAAATCTTCTGAGAAAATAATATCTTACCTAAAAGAAAACAATCGTACGAACTTCACAACTTTGACGCTTTGGTGCATCGCTTGGTGCATTGTTATCTGTGAATGCTGAATGAATTGCAAATGAAGCTGGGATAGGAGGCTCATCTTTATGATAAGGTTCGTATGTCGAGTCATTCCAAATAGCTCCTTGCGAATCAAATGTCTTCAATAGAATTCCTTCATTCTTCTGAAGTAAAGGGTAATAAACCCAGCGATGGTTTGGATTATGACCAGCTAAATATGTTTCAATCGTACAATCAACATATCTGAACTCTACTGTAACAATATCGTTTGGTTCAGTAGTAGCAGCATCAACCATGGCTAGAGGAGTATCATAGACAGGATAATCTGCGATATTTCTCCAAAGGTTGATAATTGCATAGCGACGATTCTTCAACGAAGCATATTCCTCTGCACTGATCAAAGGTGTTTCACCAAGAAGCTTGCGAAAGGAATCGTTATTTCCTGGAGGTTTTGTAAAATTTTCGAACCGTTTAGGTGCTCCTTCTTGTGCATAGTCGCCATGAACAGCTACAGCAGGACCTATAACCGAGAATGTATGAGATTTCCCACCTCATAGATCTAAAATGACAACGTACCTCCAACCACTACATTGCCTCTTTTCTCGTACGCCATCGAAACTTCACTATGCCTAATAAGGGAGATAGTTTTGAGTTAGATGGTGGCAAAGAATGAACAAAACTCTCTCTATTCACCTCACAACATGATCAAAGCAAATCACTTTGAAAGCACCTGTTGATTGCTTTATCAATTCGGCAACTTGTGGATAATAGTTATTTAAAATATCATAATCATCGGTAAAGTCAATGTTCGTAAAATTTGTTGGGACGAGAGTGAATCCATTATTATCAATGGTCATGCCTAAGTCACGGCCATTATAAACCTTCATCTCCTTCTCAATTCTATTGATTCCAACAAACTCTTTGAATCCAGATGTTATAGGATCAATATCTACATAAATTTGACCATTTGTCTTTAATCCCCTTGGAACATTTTCATCTTGATAAATGAATTTTCCAACAGTATCTTGATATTGATATTGAAACGAAGACATATATTACAATTTCTAAAAACTCTTTACAATAAATCTTTCGATTGAATTATAGCAATATGATTGTTATAGATTTTATTCTGAATATTTTCATCGAAAGAGGTGTGTAGCATATGTTGTGATGGTTGTGTTTTGGGAGGGAAGAGGTTGATGATGTTGTGAAAAGATAAGATGGTTTCTATGAAACACGTCTTCATTTTGAAGGGATGTGTGTGTTTCTCAACGGATAAAGAATTGCATGCAACGGAATTCAACGGATCAAAATAGTGTTACGGAAGGTTCCTCGAAAACTTGTAACACAAAAAATTATAACACAATATATTTAATAAGAAACAAGAATGATTTGCATTCTCAATTTTGTTGTTGATCTTGCTGTACTTGCCATAGCTTTTGCTGTCCCTCCAACCAATACTAAGAAGGGATACTCTTTTGACTTGCAAGTCAATGCCAAATTACCTCCTCCGATCTCTTATCCTGTCTCTGATCCAGTTGATGGAAACCCTTACCAAGTGCTCGTCGGAGTGTCAGGCAATGCAGGATT
>VKHI01000280.1:0-38389 GCA_015145745.1 Poterioochromonas sp. DS
GAATTCAACAAACAAGCAATTTATCACCAGATAGTTATGAGATAGTTAGTCGATATTTGAAGTAGAAATAAAAATTATAACTAAATTAAAGTCGATAATTTCTCTTATCTGAATGCCTTCAGCTCTTTACAAGAATTAGTCAAGCGTAAATTTTCGAGAAAACTAAGATGAGAAGATGAGGGCAGTTGTTCTTGAAAAGATTGATGGAGATTATCAGCTTGTATTAAAAGATATTGCCATTCCGTTGCCGTTGAAAGGAGAGGTATTAGTTCGTATTCAATGTGTTGGAGTTAATCGGCAAGATTTAGTTGATAGTTTGAGCTTATTAATCAAAAAGTATGATGTTGGGTCAGTCATCGGACAGGAGATTTGCGGCACGATTTCTGATGTCGGTGAGGATTGTAGTCGTGGATTTCAGTTAGGTGATCAAGTGATTGCTCATATTCCTTGTGGTGCTTATGCAGAGTTTGTGGTGGTTGATGAGAGATTGCTGCTCAAAGCTCCTTTTGGCACCTTGCCTATGGCTCCTTTAGCTGCTGTTCCTTTTGCCTATATGGCAGCCTATCACGCCGCCTTTCAAATTGGTCGAATTCAATACGGAGATCTTGTTCTCGTTCATGCAGCTGGAGGTAGTGTTGGGCTTGCATTAATTCACTTACTGCGAGATCGAGGCATAGCTGTAATCGCGACGGTTCGATCAGAAGGGAAGAAATTACTTTGTCAACAATGTGGAGCAAATTTTGTCTTTAACTTAACTGAAACCAATGGAAAATATGCTAAAGCAATAATTGAGAAGTTCCAACAAGGAGTTAATATCATCCTTGATCCTGTAGGAAGTACATACCTTGCAGAAAATATATTATCATTAGAACGTGGTGGTAAAATCATCTATTTCGGTACAATGAGTGGTGGTGATATACGTGATACATTATTTCTGCAGAAGTTAATTGAATCAGAGATTACAGTATCATCAGCGAATCTAAGACTTCAATCCATTCAATATCAATCAAAAGTCATTGATATATTAATAAAAGAATTTGAAATTATATCAAAACTTCGTAATAAAGTATATCATATACCAGTTTATCAAACCCTTTCATTAGAGGACTTTGTATTAGCTCATGATATTATTAGAAGGAATGAGAATGTTGGTAAAGTGGTTTTAATGGTTACTTCAACTTCTAATGCTGTTGATGAACTACAGAAAGAATTAATATGTTTACAAAAGAAAGAATATAAACATTATCGGAAATAAAAAGTGAAGTTAAGACGAATGAATATCACTTTTATCGAATGTTGTGGTGATTCTGAAATATTTTGTATATCTGTAGATAGAGTAGGGATTGACCTCATAGAGTAGTACTTATATTTTAATTATGCTTTGAGAGAAGAGAATCTTCACTACCATCTGAATGTTAGGAGATTAAGAATGATATACGACAATTGTTGTTGACATTTATGAGGTACTACTTCACAAAAAAGAGTGAGTTGGCAGAGGAAAAATTAAATGCTTCGAGTTGATATGATCATACTCACAAATAATAACAGAAAGCACATGAAAAACAAAAGCAAAAGAATTGAGAAGAGTGAAAAGAACAACAATTCCAATCACGATCATACTTACACACAATTGAATGAATCCGTTTGAATCGAATGGATCGACATACATGAGAACTGCATTTATGGGAGATCGAATCACGAATAATGAGAAGAACAAGCAACAAAAGGAAAAGAAGAAAGCAAAAAAAGAGAAGCGCCTCGAATTCACCAACAAAAAAAAGAGGAATGAAGAAAAAAAAACACACGCTAAAAACATCCAAGAGAAATACATCTAAAGTACTATAAAAATGGTTTATTTTGATTTTAATTTGACACCAAAGTTATCGAGAAAATTAAAAGAATTTCTCTCGAATATTGTAAGCATTCCATATAGGTAAGCTATCCTGAAAACTCAATCTCAGTGATAGATACTGTCTTCATTCACTAATAATAAGGCTGTTATTCTTTTTGATTACATAACCACCTCACCATCATCTTCGCCCTCACCTTGATCATATTCATTCGGATCAATATCCGTTGACATCCAAAGGGTAAGATTCTCTTTAATCAAGTGCATAATCGTTGTGGTTTCTTTGTTCCAATCGTCAGCAGTAGAGTTCAAGTCAATCAACGCTGCATCGAATGCCTTTTTCGCAATGTCACATGCAAGCTCGTATGAATGTAAAATTTCATGATAAAAGACAGAGAAGTTCAAAGCAACACCTAATCGCACAGGATCAGAAGCTTTGAGGTCAGTAGATGCCACGGAGGAGGCGGTGGAATAAGACTCTAACGCCTTAGCGGTCGTGACATCCTTCCTTACATCACCAGATTGAATCTCCAATAAATAACGGAGATAATCAGCTTTCATCTTATGGAAGAAGACCTTGTTAATAGCGGATTGAGAATTCGGTAAAAGGATTTCATCAACGACCTTCAATACTTCATTGCAGAGAGCTTCGATCTCCTGCTCGATAAGTTTCCGATGCTCTCGAATCATTTGAAGTTCTTCTGGATTAGCATTAGGTTGATTTTGAACTTCCTCTTCCTCCTTTTCAAGAGAAGTGACAATTCTCCATGCCCGTTGCTTCGGGGAAAGGACATTCTTATAGGCGATAAGAAGCAAATTCCGCTCCTCACTCGTCAATTCAGGTGACTCAATACCCTCATTATAGAACTGCTTCACAAATGCAAGCATTTCTTGATATCTATAGTAAATTGAGACATTGAAATTTGACGCGATGAGACTACTAACCTCTCGGTCTGAAGTGAAAGTTCAGCCCTGTAGACCAACTGTTGCCTTGACATTGCCATTCTTCAAACAATAAGCTATTATGTCTTTGTTTTGTTTTGAATTGTGAGAGTTACAGATTGTTCAAAGCAAAGGAAAGCAATGAGCGCGGGAAATTATGAGTAGAGCCGTTACACTACGACGCTTTAATTTAAAAAAGACTTAACTTTCTCGCAATTTTACGACACCTGCTCTCTCAGAAATGAAGAGAGAGGGAATAAACAAAGATTGCACAAGAAGGATGTCAAGATCTAATGCATTAGCTAATGACGCTTCCCACCGATTCATCGATCCAATCTCGTTGGATCTCATGAAAGATCCTGTATTGGCAGCTGATGGTCATTTCTATGATCGAGAGACCATCACTACTTGGTTTGCAACCCTTCGAGCTCAAGGGCGACAAATCACATCACCAAGGACCAATCTACCTCTCCAAGACGAAATTTTGACTCCAAACACTGCTTTGAAGAGAGATTTAGATATCTTCATTGCTTCTATGTCCACCATTCTACCGGCCGACATCCAATTCACATTAAGTTCAGAGATCTTCAAAGAGCTTGATCGGATTTCATCGATGTCTGAGATGAGTCTTTTAGACTTTCAAGCTCCGAAGATCGTGGTATTGGGCAATGAGAGTCATGGGAAGAGCATGATTCTAGAGCGAGTGATAGGATTGCCGCTGTTTCCGAAGGAGAAAGGGATCTGCACTCGTTGTGTAGTACGGGTACATATGAGACGAAGTGTGGCAGATGAACCATCGCTTGCGGAGATATATGTGCAAAAGGTCTTTGTTGGAGGTAAAATTACTCACCGGAATGAATCTTCTCCTGCCCCAGAGATTGTTGCTCTTGATAATATTCGTGAAAAGATCAAAGAGGCGATGGATGATCTCGTTCGAAATGATCCTCAACAAAGAATGGTTGTCGACGACCATGAAATTATCGTGAAGATTACTCTTCCTTACTGTTTGAATGTGGATATCTTAGATCTGCCAGGACTCGTTACCACGTCTCCTCCTTCCACCACTCAGAACCTGCCTCAAGTGACGAAAGAGATCGCGATGAGAATTATTCGAGAGCAAAAAGAGTCCTCACTTTTCGTGTTGGTGAATGATGTTCGAGTTCCTCCAAACCAATCTCGAGGTTGTGAAGTCGTGCAAGAAACGAAGATAGAGGGTCAGACTCTAGGCATCTTTACGAAGGTTGATACATTTGTATCGGAAGATGGATCAGAGGCAGCAGAACTCCAACAATTACTGAATAGTGGTGGAGGTGCTTTTCCTTTGGGTTACGGTTGGATGGCAGCGGCAAGTCGATCGGTTAACGTCGCGGGTATAACAAATAAACTTCAAGCCTTTCAACTGATCGAGCAAAATGAATCTCGATTTTTTCAAGAGACATACGCTCCTCTCATTACATTGAATAAGTTGGGAATTCAAAAGATTCGAAAAAGAATTCAGGTCTTATATGAATCCTTTGTGCAGAATCATTGGATACCGGTGATACTGACAAAGCTAAATGCAAATATTTCTCGCTTGGAGAAGCAAATTTGTGATTTAGGGACACCATTGCCTCCAGATAATGATTACATCGGATTTATCGAAGATTGGGGAGAAAAGATGCGAATTAATTTGCCAACATTGACGGAGGAAAAGGTCCGACAATTCTTTAAAGATGTTCTTGATAGATTGTTTATGAATTGCGAGAGAAAACTCATTTGCCTCAAAGAGGATGAAGGTTTTTGGGATTTAATGAATTACTACCATTCCTTTATTGGAGAGGAAGATGAAAAGGTGGCATACAATGAATACACAAATTGCAGTCTGAAAAGACTATCTCATGATCACTCCAAGGCGACCCCGGAAGGACAACCAACTCCTTCCGCCTTTTCACACGGTAGCCCAGATAAGAGCTTGCAGGGGCGCCGTAAGCTCCGTATTGTACACCCGCGTAAGGCATCAGCGAAAGCACCGCCACAGACACAGTCAGCTCCTTCTGCCTTTATATTCAATAGTGCAGCACCAGCGAAAGCACCGCCACAGACACAGTCAGCTCCTTCTGCCTTTATATTCAATAGTGCAGCACCAGCGAAAGCACCGCCACAGACACAGTCAGCTCCTTCTGCCTTTATATTCAAGAGTGCAGCTCCTCCTTTATCTGAGACAAATGTCACACAGTTTCAACCGGCCTTCTCTTTTGCAACTTTTAAGTTTGATACGGAAACCTTCAATAGAGACATTCCAGCATTTGAAGCTAACGTAGCATTCGAAGCTTTAGAGACTAAATTCAAAGAATCTCTTTACCTATTCTACAACCGATTACATGATCGAATTAATCCTGATGCTACTTTCATTCTTTCGACCCGAAATTTTATCGTAAAGGTGGCGGCTAAGGAAGATCCCCTCTTTAAGCTTGAAAGGTTCGACGTTCTTCTTGCCGCTTTAGTGCAAGTTGTGGAAAGTCAGTTTAATAAGATTGTTCAATTGTTTGATGATTGGTTTGGACAGTTTATTGCTTCTGTTTATGAGAAACCATTACTTCACTCGGTCTATTATCGGGAAGATACAATTCGTTGTAAACTTTATTGGTCACAGCCATACGAACTTCATAAATATCCTCATATGATATTAGACAAGTTTTATCAATGTTTACGAGAGAATCTCAAGTCTCCTATAGATCTTCCAACAATTGATATCGCATCATTACAGGAAGGATGTAAAAACGATCGATTACATTGCTTTGAAGAAATGAAGAAGATGTATGAAGTGAAAGAAGCAGTAGTAGAATTTGCTAATAAAGTGCAAAATGAAATGGAGGCAATCAAACACGAGAAGCATTAAATGAATAATTCCCGCTGGAAAGGCCTCATTCGAAACTGTAAGATGCCGAAAATAGTCGAGATAGACATTTCTGAATAATTTGATTTAACGACATCCTACATATGTACTTACTCTTGATTCATTATGGAATTCAAATTTGGTAGAGCTTTGAAGGCATACTTTCCCATCCCTACTAAAACTGAAAAAGAAAGCAACAAAACTCCTTCCTTCCTCTCATATTATTTAAATATTAACTCTTATCTTATTTATAGAAGTAGCTCTAAATTCATTTCTACAATCGAGCAAGGATAATCAACTTCAAAATTCTTTAGGACATTCGGATGAACAACTCCTAAACTTCCAACTACTACCTCTGTCTGTTGAACACGATCAACCAAGATAACATCTGCTGACATACCAGGGAAGAATAAAGGATCTTCTGAAGGTCGAACATAATAATGCTTTCCTTCTCTAGCAACTCTCTTACGTTCTTGAATCTCATCAGCAGTTAAAGACATGGCAGCATATGTATCTTCAGGTTGAATTTGTACCCATGTCATAATTTTATCAGCTAATCCATGAATAACTTCAAAATTCGCTGTCATAGAAGATGATAAAGCAACTAAATGTCTTTCATTCTTTGCACCAATATCATTTTGTACAGGTAAAACAACATCACTAATTTCATATAAACGAATACCATCTTTATGTGATAATGAATTATTAAATGCTAATGTTTTTAATGCACCTGGAATTAATGTTGTACGAACAACTTCATATTCAACATTAGCTGGATTCGATAAACTAACAGCATTAGTAACTGGTCGTTGTAAATTTGTGAAGTTTTCAGCAGTGGAACATAGACCATGCGTAAGCATTTCCATAAAACCTGCACGAGCAATCTCTGCACGAAGTAAATCAGTAAAGTGATTGATTGGTAATGGTGCTCCAAAGGTAACAGTCTTTGGTACTTCGACAGGAATGTTATTAAAGCCATAAGCGATTGCAACATCTTCGATGACATCAACAGCATGTAAGATATCACTTCTCGTTGGTGGAACATTAACAGTGATAGTCTGCTTATCAGCTTGGTAGGTAGCAGGACCAAGTTGCATACGTTCACAGTACTTACATATCTGCTCTGGAGTGAGATTTAAACCTAATGTTCCATTAATCTCAGAGATTTTAGCCTCACAAGCACGTTGTGAAAGTAATGGAGTAGTATGCTTCTCTCCAGTAGCTTCATAAATAATTTCAACTTGTTCGGCAGTGAATTTCTCTGATGTATACTCTGAGAACATGGTAATGACAGTATCCAAGACAATATTAGCCTTGGTAAGATCAGTTCCAGTACACTCAATGAAGACATTACGTGTGTTTAAGGTAATCTTGGAATGTTGACTGTTAATAATTGGTGGCAATGATAAAACACGATCTTTACTATCATAGATGACAGGATAGACAGGAGAGTCAATGATAATCTCGGTGTATGGTCGTAAGTGCTTTACTGTCTGATCTTCTCGGTAGAATTGAATTAATTCACGACCATTGTAGCTTTTACCATTGTTTTCGGTTAATGGGACGAAGTTAATGTCCTCTGGTGTGCGAGCTTCATAGCGGAAAGGTGGTTGAAGAGTATCTAAATCATGAGTTCCAATGGCAACGTAAGTACGCTTTCGGCAAATATTATGATGAAGCTTTTCTTGAAGATCAATAAATGACTTATATCGTAAAGGATCAAATGAAATATTGCGTAGAACAGCACAAACAACGTATGGGCGAATAGGGGATGTATTAGCCTTCACATGCATGGTAATAGGACTAGCTGCCTTCAGTGATCGGTATATCTAAGAAGATTTATTTGAGGGTTAGAATCATCCAGGAAGGAATAAATAGTAGAACTCTTACAGGTGCTTGGTCTTTGCCTAAGAAGATTCTGACAGCTCTAGCGAAGCCTTCAAGACAAAGTAAATCGTATCGATTCGCCGGAATGGCGATTACATAGACCACATGCTCGGCTTTGGTGTTATTACCAGTGAACTGAGCAGAGGTATGAGAATGATTTATCAAGCAAAAGATTCAATAAATTACCTCAATGGTTTCAGTTGCAACATCATCGACCTCAACACCGAATTCGAAGCAAAGCTCATCAAATTCATGGTCAGTATACTTCTTTCCAATAGCTTCAAATAAATGATCACGAATTAAAGTAATGTTTGGCATTTTCTACTGGAAGGATGAGAAACGAGTGAACAAAAACGAAGTTGTTTTCATTGAAAGCATAAGAAAACTCGAGATTTTCATCCTTTATCCTGAATAAAACTCTAAAAATCATATTTATAAGTCGATAAAAGTTGAACTTTCCCAAAGTCTGCATCCATCATCCATTCCTCATTCTCTATTGCTTTTGATTGATTTACCCTTTAGATCTCCCTCGACAATTGAGATATATAGAAATGAACAAATCTGCTAACAATCAGAAGCCTGAGCTTATTTTAAAGCGTGTTAATGGTGAGGAAAAAATCTCAAACTTTTATGGATGCATGATCTGATTTTTTTCGTTTCAATAGATTTAATTAACAGTGCTGTTGGTGCCAATGCCGACAAAGAGAAGCGCATTGCGCTTGATACTTTACACCAATTTATTTGTGTAAAGCGTAAGAATGCATGGACCAAGTCTTACGAACCATTAATGAAGAGACATCTTGAGTTATGTGTTGACTTAAAAGATCACTTAACTGCAAAGGATGGTTTACATCAATACCGCAATCTTTGTATGCTTCATGATCCATCCTCATTAGAGAGTGTGATTATCCATTTAATGGATTTATCCGAATCCCGTACTGCTGGTGCTAAGCAGAAGGCTGATAAAGTTTCCGTCGCCGCTGCTAACCGTGTTGCTGATTTAGACCAAGAGGAAAGTCCAGAGTCCATTATGTTGTCATCCATGACCGTGGAAGGTGTTAAAGAACGTACTGATCGTGAAGTTGTGATCCCATGGTTGAGATTTTTATGGGAAAACTTCCGTGCTATCCTCGATCTCTTATCACGTTTACCAAAATTAGAGAAAGTGTATCATCGTATCTGTGAAAAAGCATTTAAATTTTGTGAAGAATATTCACGTAATATGGAATTTCGTCGTTTATGTGAAATGTTACGTCAACAATTAGTGAATTTACAGAAAACTACTACAACAACTACCATCGCTGGTCGTTTTGTCAAAGCACCAAGTGAATGGACTGCTGAATCAACAGAATTCCATTTACAAACTCGTTTTGCACAATTAGAAGTTGCTACCAAATTTGAATTATGGAATGAAGCATTCAGAACCATTGAAGATATTAATGGTATTATTGCTTTCTCAAAGAAAACACCTAAAGCTAGATTAATGGTTACTTATTATGAAAAATTAACTCGTATCTTCTCGGTTGCTGGCAATAAGCTTTTCCATGCTTATGCTTGCTTTAAGCTTTATCAATGGACTATTGAAGCACGTAAGGATATTCGTCCTGAGGAGAAAGCTTTGATGGCTTCTACTGTTGTTCTTGCTGCTTTAGCTGTTCCAAGTATTAGTGATACTGTCACTGCAACTGTCAACGTTGAAGAGGAGGAAGTCCAAGTGCAAGATAAATCTTCTCAATTAGCCACTTTATTAGACTTCCAAGCCAATCCTTCTCGTTCTTTGTTGTTATATGAGATCGCCAACTTAGGACTTATTGATGAGGTTTTACCTGAGTTAAAGAGTCTCTACGAAGCCTTTGAAGTGAAATTCATGCCATTGAAGTTCATTCCAACCATTTTACCTGCTTTATCTATCATTCGTGGTAACGCAGCTTTGAAGCATTACGCTGATCAGTTAGAGAAGATTGCCATCATCCGTGTTGTACAACAGTTATCTAAAGTTTATAACACTGTTAAGTTGGAGTTTGTCTACAAAATCTTTACTGGTTTACAAAGCTTCTCCGTTGTTCAAATCGAGAAGTTATTACTTGAGGCTGTTGCTAACAAGCAATTAAACTTGAAGATCAGCCATGGACAAGGAACTGTTACCTTCAAGACTGCTACTTCCTCTGCTGTTGCCATTGATACTCAAGTTGCCAAGTTAGGTATTGCTTTAAACAAAGTTGCTCGTGTCATTGACTCTGTCACCCCTGAGGGCAGTGCTCAACAGAAGTCATTAAATCGTCGTGTTTACATTACTTCAATTGCAGAGAATGAGGAATCCGAATTCCTTGCTTATGCTGACCGTAAAGTATTGATTGAATGTCGTAAAGAAGAGTTAGAAAGACTTCAACAAGAGAAGGCAAAGGAACTTCAACGTCAGAAGGAATTGCAAGAGGCTAGACGTATTCAAGATGAGATTGATCGCCGTGAAGAAGAATTACGTAAACGTCAACAAGAACAAGTACGTAAAGAACAAGAAAAGCGTGAAGTTGCAAGAATTTCTATCGAACTCAGTAAATATGGTATTACCAAGACTGAAGCTGAGTTATTGGAATTGGATGCTGATTCTCGTATTCAATTAGTTGTTGATGCACAAAATGAGCAATTAAAACAAAAAGAAGAAGAAAAGAAGAAGGCATTAAATCATGCAAAACAGTTAGATTATGCTGCACGTGCACAGCGAATTGAATCAGTTCCTGTGGTTGAAGGACGTCAAGCAAAGGAACAGAAGGAAGATCAAGACCTCTACGATCTTCGTTTGTCACTCGTCACTGAGGAATGGACTGTCAAGCATACTAAGGACTTGGAAGAGAAGAAACGTCTTCAATACATTCAAGTTCATCGTGAAGCATTCGAAGAAGCTTTCTTACGTAAACAAACGGAAGATTATGAACGTCAGATTAACTCAATGAGAAAGAAGCTCATTGCAGAGAAGCGTGAACAACGTCTCACTGCTGCTCGTAGAAAAGCTTACGAAGAAGCTCTTCGTGAAGAGGAAGAACGCATCCGTGAAGAGCAACGTATCGAGAATGAGAGATTGGAGCGTGAACGTTATGAAGCTTTACGCCGTCAACGAGAAGAGGAGGAAGAAAAAGAAAGACAACGTGAAGAAGAACGTAGAAGACAAGAAGAGGAGAGACAACGCAAAGCCGCCGAAGAGAAGAAGAGACAGGAGGAAGAGGCTGCTGCTCGTGCGGCTGCCAATAAAGGCAAACTTGATCCTTTTGGTCGACCATACGGTGCAGCGGATGAACGCCCTGCTCCTACTACTGAACGTAGAGAGATTTTTGGTGCTACTAAGCCTAGAGAGGAAAGACCAGAAAGATCAGATCCTTTCGGCGGTGCCAGAACAAGAGAGGAACCACGTCGCCCAGCCGCCGGTGGAGCCGATCCTTTCGATAACTTCAGAAGAGGCCAAAAACTCCCAGAGTCTGAGCCTGTCCGCAGAGCTTATGGTAACAACAGTGGTGGATTTGATAACTTCAAGCGTGGAGACAGACCTCCAAGAGAGGAAACCCAAGGAGATGGTGAGGATAAGGAAGCCCCAAGAGCAGCTGGAGGAGCAACTGGCAGCAGATATGTTCCACCAAGTGCTCGTGGTAGTGCCACCAGTCGCGATGAACCTCGAGGTGGTAGCGACCGTTTCTTAGATCGCAAAGATTCTGGTAGAGGAGGCGGATTCGGTGATCGTCGTCAGCCGGACAGTCGCCCACCTGAAAGAAAGCCTGATAATCGCTCCAATGATGCATCAAGTTGGAGGTAAGGGATTATATATGTTTTCTTTATTTTAAATTTTTAATTGACCGATAAATATTTTGATAGACGTGTTGGTGATAAATAAATAAATCATTAATAACTTTGTAGAGATTCTTTCGTGTTGTTTTGACTAAAAATAATTGATAATAAATAAGATATTATTGTCTGATCTATGACTTTTCTTCCATGCGTATGAAGCAAGCGGAGCCTCGAAAGCTTTCGATGATGAAGAAAGAATACCTTCTATTAAGATTTAGAAGTAGAAAATAAACAAAGTTCAAACTATGACTACACAATACTACAATACTAGGAGATACAATACTGCGAGGAGATATACTAGTAATAAATAAAACTCAACAAAAAACAAAAACAACAAAAGACAACAAAATAAAAATAAAGATATTCTTCAAATTTCTTCTAGTTTGACCTTATACTTTGAGAAACCTTTCTACCTGCATCACTAATTCGATCGCTCATCCTCTTTGATACCTTCGCAAGTTCCTTTCCTGCCTTTTCCGCTAATTTACTGATGTAATAGTGATAGAGCCAAACAATGACAGGTGTGCACATATACAATGAAAAGAACAAGAAAAGAAGGAAATAAATTAAACCTTCCCCCGTGTCCACGGAGAAGACGATCTCAAATCCCTCAACGGTGGTGGTAAGTAGCGTAAGGAAGAGGAAGATTAGTGGGAGAGTATGGTTCGGCATCTTTCTCAATATGAAATTATTCCATAAACAATGCTTGAATTATGGACATCAAGAAACCGTTTCCCTCATCTTGCGCAATCTCTGTCTGTCGTTTAGAAGATTGTGATGAAACTTCGATGTCAAAATTTGGTCCCTCGCTCTCAATACAGTAGATTCTGGGCTTCTGGGCTTCTGGGCTTCTGGGCTTCTGGGCAGAGATTAGTTGAGGAGTGCACAGTCGTTATGAGGTAATACCACCACGGAAGAGAACATCATCACTCACCTCTCACTTTCCTAGTCGCTTTGCTGCGATTCTAATCGATGCAATCATCATTTAAATCCAAGGCATGCGCGAGGTCTTGCTCATAAAGGGTCCTCTCTCTAATGTAAAAACTCTTTTACTATTTCAATCATATAGAACGACAATCATCCATGAACAAAATCTTTTTCATCTTTTATCAGTAGACTCCGTCTCAGTCTCAACTAAACGGTTGAGAACGCAGTAGTGTAAAATAATGAGAACGAGTGACATACGCTTTTCATATGAAAAATGACAAGGTTATCTCTATTGATTCTTATTATCTGTATCCTTTTACCTTTATCTACGACATTCCCTTTAAGACATTTACCTAAGAGATGTGGTAAAAGTCTATTACATCCAAGAATTTTCTCCCGACAAGACAGTTCTTTGCATGTATTGAATAAACTCTTCTCTCAAGAAACTCGTCGACAATTAACAGGAATCAGTATTGGATTAATTACATTATTCCCATCATTACCATTATTAGCAAAAGATAATTTCCCATTATTTGAAGAAGTATGGAGTTTAACCTCAAAGAATTATTATGATAATAGTTATAATGGTAATAATTGGAATGAAGTAAAGAAACAGATCCAAACTAAATTAGAATCAGGTGAATCAGATGAAAAAACTGTAATAAAAGAAATGTTAAAAAAATTAAATGATAAATATTCACGTTTATATGATGAAAAATCATTTCAAAATTTATTTAAATATGATGCAGGTGGTATTGGTTTAATCTTTGAATCTGATAGTAATACAAAGAAAGTCTTTGTTTCTTCACCACCTATACCTGGTTCATCAGGTGATAAAGCTGGTCTTAAGAAAGGTGATATTATCTATTCATTGAATGGTATTTCAACGAATAATTTAAATGCAATAGGAATATTAGAAATGCTTAGTAATGATAATTCGGATAGATTAACATTAGAATATAGTTCATCTGATAATATTGATAATAAAAAGACTGTAACCTTAGATAGAGTTAAAGAGAAAGTTGTGAATCCTGTAAAGTTTCGCTTACAAGTAGTTAACGATGATGCCAAAGGAGCCAGTGAAGGAGGTGAAGGTGGAGGAAGTCGAAGGATTGGTTATATTCAATTAAAAGAATTTAATTCTAAAGCAGTAACAGGTATGAAAGAAGCATTAGATTATTTTAATCAAAATAATATTGATTTTCTTTTACTTGATTTACGTGGTAATACTGGTGGTGGATTTCAATTTGCATTAAATATTGGTGGAATGTTTATGAATGATAAAGTTATGGCAACTGCTATTGGACGTGGGAATGATCAAACAGTATTTAAAACATCCTATCCTTCTGGTGTGATTACAACAAAGCCTTTAGTTGTTGTGACTGATGGTTTATCAGCATCAGCAACAGAAGCATTAGTTGCAGGATTAAGAGATAATTGTCGTGCAATTGTTGCAGGTAGTCGTAGCTTTGGTAAAGGGAAGATACAAGGTGTATTTGGTTTAAATGATGGTGAAGGATTAACATTAACTGTTGCACAATATCTTTCACCAAAAGGTCATGTTATTCAAACCAAAGGAATTGAACCTGATTTACCATTATCTGTTTTAAATCCATATATTAATTATCTATTAGGGAATCAAGATTTAGATATTACAAAGATTGATTTTAATAAAGCTTTAGATCTTTTATCAACTTGTAAAGAATGAATAAATACTCGTCTAATCTAGATCATAAAGAGCAAATAAAGAGCTTCTTTCTTCTTTCTACATGTTTAACAATCACAATAAATATTCCTTACGAGTGTATTATGAAAAGATCAATCTTCATAGGAGATTGTTCTCTACATAGTACTACACTCACTATGAGAGGAAGAGAACAAAGCTATGAAGAATAATATCATCAAAGACATCAGGTCGTAAGAAATTCACCAGGTAGAATGGATGATTGGCTTGAGCAGTTAATTCCGAAACTCTCCGCGAACTGATTTTCCACAAATGGGCATAAATCGCTTTATCCTTTAAGTTTGTAAATTTATCAGAGAACACACGAAAGCATTCATGCTTCCAGATCTTCAATAAGGTTGTTAGCGAATGGAACTCCTTGCTGTGATAATTCACGAAGGTTGAAAATGTAATTGAACTTTGCTGGAGTGGGTAACATCTTGTTACAGAGAAATAGTGGTAGTTGTAAATTTTCGAACAACTACCAACACATCTTCAGAGAATTTGTTTTGTGGGAAGCGCCCATTCAACACTTCGACCGTAAATATGATTGATAGAAGTAATAGAAGGCAATACCATGTTAAAAATAAAGATGTTTCGCTTGAGGCGATTAGGAATATCGTTCTTTCCACCACCAGGATGTTGTATGGCAGCCATGTATTGCAAGTCTTCACAAACCTTGAAATCACCACGTTTATCTTTATCCAAGAAGCAAAAGCCACCGAATTCGACGATTAAACGGACCGTTTCAAGAGTAGGCTGATCACCCCAAGTATTTACTTCAGGCATGGACAAATCATCCATAAAGATGGTCACACAGGAGGTCCAAAGTTGCGGCCACCACGTTTCTCTAATTCAACCTCCACTGTGGATCGACACATAAATGGCGTAGTCGCAGAGGAGAAGTTTACTCGCTTCACCAATATTTCATTCGCGTCTAATATGCGGAAAAACATTAAAGCGGTAGAGGTCTTGGCAGTTCTTTCTCCACCAACCATACAAATAGCCTTCTTTTGCGTGTGTCATATGTGTACAGTTATAAATTGCGCGAGTGGAATCCATAGTTCGCCTAATTTCTATAGGTTATGAAGATAGTTGGTCTTTTCATTTTCTCTTTCCTTCCAATTCATTGTTCTTGGTTTGGAAGGGCTCATATACACGTATACATCCACATAATTCCAGATGGATAAGTAATTCCAGATGACAAACTCTGAACAGAATTCTTCTCTTCGTCCCCCTGTTGTGAACATTGTTTCTTCTTTTTTTACATATTATCTAAAAGTACCTTCCTCATTGTTACAAATTGGAACGATGTGAGTAGAATGGAAAATCAAGGAATTCTGGCTGTGTCTTTTTCGTCATCCGGCTTTTTGAGTTTTTCGGCTTTTTCTTCAACTTTTGGGTCGAATATTTTCCATGAATTGTGTGTCTTCTCTTAATTTTCTTGAACTTCATAACAATTAGTCTCTTCCTCTTCTTGCCATTTTCATATCTTTATTATATTTTTCACAAGTGTGTGTTTTCCTTTCAATCCATGATATCTCACGATTTCTACAGCTCATCCTCATCCTCATCCTCATCATCCTCTTACTCATACTCATACTCAAATTCATTATCAAATGCAACTCCATGTATCGGCAGGTTTCCTCGAAATGAAGGCAAATTTCCTGAAATGCTCTATTCTATTCTCGCCGATGAAGGAGTTCATTCTATTACATGGTTTGAGGATGGATCAGGATTTTGCATTATTGATCCCCCTGCCTTTGAATCAAATGTGATAAACAAATATTTCTCACGTAAGCTACTCTTCTACTATGACGATGTTACCACCTCAAGATCTCTCGATCCCTTTTAGAGAAAAAGATTCGCTCTTTCTTCCGTCAGCTCAATACTTACGGCTTTGTGAAGTCATCAGAGACAAGTTGGAGGAATAAGTACTCATTCTCTCACCCACTATTCCAAAGAGGTCTCCCGCATCTCCTTGGCAGGATGCAACGTCGTAAACCATCCTTTCATAGAAAGAATGCGAAAGACAAAAGGAGAACTGCAAGGGACGGCTCCGATGATACTCTTTCGCATGAATCGTCTACTATTCCCGATGTTCCAAGTTTAACAGTCTCAAGTGTCTCAAATGCGAATCAAACCTCATTATCTTCGATGTCGGGTGATACCAATTCTTGTTGTTCTTTAGCAAGTAACTCATCAAACAATGATGTCTCTTCGAGCACAGTTACGATTCCTTGTATGACTCATCATGATCAAATGTCCACGGAGTGGATGAACGAAGAAGGACCATCATATGATGTTGGTTTTACGGATCAAGAAATCGCTTTCTTGAAAGAAATCCTTGGTATGGACAGTCAATAACCTTAGTATAAAGATAGTTGTTATTTTCATTTTCCTGTTTTCTCTTTTCTCTTTTTCTCTTTCCCCTTCGATTCAAAATTCTCCGTCGCATTCTTTCAATCATTTGTTGTTATTTAGTATTTTTTTTTATTTTTTTCATTTGAAGTAGCATTTGCATTGCTATTGTATGACTGTCTTCATTCATTCCCCTCTCATACTAGTGTTCTTGTGTACTATCGCAGAAGTCAATGAGATGGAATTTTAGATTAGCAAGTTAGGATGTTGACAATTCTTAACGCTTATGAGTAGTGGAGTTCTTAACGAAGTAATTTCACTGATACTAAAGTAGCTATTATCAATGAAGAAGTGACAGAAGCAACACCATATGCAATTGGATGTGATAATTCATATGGTGGTAAAAAATAACCAATAAATGTTAAGAAGAAAACAATATAAAGAATATTAATAATAAATAAAGAATAATTAGCACTTTGTACAAGAACTGTCTTTTCTTCATCATTGGATAACTTTCCTTGAAGTTCCGTAAGTCTAAATAGGAATAAATAATAGATGAAATTAGGACGCAGTTAGATCATGAAGGAGAGGGGAAGGATGGTATAGTTTCACTTACTTCTCATTTAATAGCTTGTGACGAACTTGTGATGCTAATACTTCATACATATGATAAACAACTGCAGCAGCAATCACTGTTGATAAGGCGAATGGTAAAATATTTTCACGAAGATTTGTTTCAAATACACCAGCACCATAAAGGTAAAGTGGTGATGCAGCAATCCACACTGCAACACCTAAGAAAGTTAACTCTATATGTCGACACAAATCATCAAACATCAGAAATATCAAGGTTAATCAATTTTTTAGGGACTTACTTTGATGTTTTGGAGTCTGATAGGATTTTGCTTCTTGTTGTAATTCATAGACTAATCGATTAAAATCATTCTTTTGTGTCTTTGGTGATTTCCCTTTACCCTGATTTCCTCCAGTTTTTTTATTAGTATTTTCACCTTTAGAGACAACATTAGCATACGATGGCTTGCTCATGATTGAATAGTGTATTAAATATTTTAGTTAGTAGGGGGATATGATTAGTTTAATTTTATTATTAATTGCAACGTGGAAATTGATTGAGGCAAACAGAGATCATGTAGCGTAGAATAAAGATATTTCTTAGTTAGCAGCGTATTATTGTGAAATAAAGAGGCCCGTCAAGGACCTAGGAAATGAATGAAATCCAATATTTGGAGGCGAGGAAGAAGGGAAACATATTTCACTATTAAATGTTTATGCTTAATACTTAAATTTTTTTTTCTTTAAAGAAATTTGTATATCGAAGAAACAACACGAAAAAGATGATAATTCATAATAAATAACAACAGTAGATTTTTAGCAATTTTTTCAAACGTAATACTTGAAGCAAGCGGGTTTAAGTATCAGAGAGAGCTAATGAATGAACACTTGCTGTATCATTATTATGTGCTGCATAGCGATCGTTTTCTTCATCTAAAGATTCATCTAAAGGATTTCTTCTCCGTCCTCCCTCAGCTCTTCTACCTATTCCTTCATTTAGAGCGCTTGGTGTGAAAGGTTCTCGTCGTTTCTCTTCCATATCATCTTCCTCCATATCACCTGCTTCATCCTCATCACGATATCTTCCACGGCTTCGACCACTACTACCCGTTGTGGAGAAGGTATTATTCGTCAGAGTAGTGCCAGCAGTATTTCCTGTTGCATTAAATCTTCTAAATTCTTTAAAAGGTGAATCAGTAGTTGTATTATGACGAGTATTTTGACTATTATTAGAAGTATTATTCGTCATATTTAAAGTATCTTCATCATCTTGTAAACCTCTTTCATCTTCATCATCTTCTCCACCATAAAGATCTCTTTCAGCTTGTCTTTCAAAATGATCTGCACGTCTTTGAATCTCTTGTGTATTGAGGAACTTCTCCTGTGGTCTCATAGATGATACTAATGATGAATTATTTGTCATATTGAAAGGAGTATCATTGCCTTCAGATGAGAAAACTAGAGTATCATCACCATTTGTTGAGTTTAGAGTAGTAGTAAAGTCAGGTTTCATTAAATTGGAACGATTAGAGGAAACAGGAAGACTTCTTGGATGTTGAAAGGAATTAGAGTAATCCATTGGTGATGAAATATCAAACCTGGAAGAAGCTGCTGACTTTTCATCTATAGAAGAAATGATAAACAGAAGATAAAAACTTAATCTTAAAGAGGAATGTTGAAATTACCATAATATCCGCCTCCACCTCCGCCTCTTTGACCCCTCATTATAGGTTGACCATAACTGGCTCGTGAACGATCTTCTCCTTCGAACTCATCGTCTTCATAGTAACTACGTCGTTGTACGGACTTTCTCATCGCATTCTGATAGTCTGCGGACATACGAGAATCGGTCAACGGAAGACTCTCCACTGACTCCATCATTCGTTTGTAATCTTCATAAGACTTTTCAGAAAGGCGCAATGACTTGCTCTCACGAGGGTTCTTTCTTCTTCGATTCTCTTTCTCGTCGAGACTATCTCTTCCAACATCCTTTGCCGATGCTTTGGTGGTGAGACCCTCGCCTGATTTACTCATCGCAAGTGAACGTTGTTTGTGCTCGATGTAATCCTCTGTCGGGAAATCATCTCCTAACAGTGTCATCGAACCTAACGACTTAATCACAGATGTTCTTGTATCCCTACAACAATATTATCAGATCATATTCAAAGAAACAAAAGAAAAAGACTTACTTTAATCCTTCAATCTCTGATGTTGAGCTATAAGCTTCTAAATCAGCACGTTTCTTTGCTAAATCAACATCTGATAAAGATTGAACATTATCTAATTCTTCTAATAGATTTTGTAATGAACCACGTATTTGTGAAATTGCTTTTAATTCAGGAACATCTTCATTCTTATTATCAGTGTTTACACGATTAGACTTTTGTTTGGTTAATCCTTGTCCTGCAGCACTTAATGGAACCTTCGCCATATTCTTTGATTTATTTTTGTCGTTGGATTTTGGTGCTGGATTCTCTTTCTCAAAAGCAGGAAATAATAAATCAATTTGAACATTTGAAACTGTACGAAGACCATGGATTCCAACTTGTAACTTGCCACTGCCTGCATATTCAACAACTTCTTGCGGAGAGAAAGTAGCAGAAGGTGGGAGATCGAAAGCTAATTTGATTGTACGATTTTCCATGGTTAAATAAACATTCTGCATCTTTGTATTCACCTTTAAATCAAAGAGAGAAAAGAAAGATTTATCATCAAAACATTCACTCTAACACATATCCAATTGTGTAACATACCTGCATTGCGATCATTGTACGAATGAATGCAATAATTTCATCTTTATCAGATAAACTCGATTTCATTTCGATTGCTACACCATCAGTTGGACCGAAAGAACCACTTGCTGCACCTGTCGCTGACATCATTGCTGCTTTCAATAGAGGATTATGTTGGTAAGGGAAGACAATCAACACAGTCGCTGGGTCAGCCTTCTTAATAACAGGCTTAGGGGTTTCTATAACCTCCTTCTTCACAGGTTTGGGCTCTTCTCGCACTTCAGGTTTCTTTCTTTCTGGTTCTTTCTTTGGATTAAATACAATCTCTTCCACTTTCTGTACTTCAACTACCGCTGGAGTAGTTGGTTCAGCTCTTACTTCTTCATTAGTTTGATAGGGAAGCATATTCCATCGATTTGACGAAGCTCTGACAATGCTTTTCTCAACTGTCTTCATCGCAGCAGGCTTAGCTGCAGCGATATGTACTTCCTTTTCAATGATGATCGGCTGAGGTGCTGGTTGAGGTGCCTGTTGGTTAATCACAGGCTGCAAAGGATTTTGAATCACAATATTAGGAACAACAGGTGCAACTCTCTCTGAGAGTGAACGACGAAGTTCATTGACTTGTACTTGTTGATCCTCCAAGATCGACTTCATAGATCGCACGGCCGTCCCAATTTGTTCCATCTGTAAATCAAATAAGTGAATAGAAGTCAAGAAAATCAGTAGATTTCAGATACCTGTGAGCTCAAAGCATCAAATTTAGGATTAAATCGTGCTTCATCGTCATTCTCCAACTCTCCAAAAACTAAACGAGGCTTTAAATCTTCTGGACGAGGAAGCGCTTTCAATGATTCTCGAATTTCAAGTTCCATCAATTTTAATCGATGATCAAGATGATCAGCCAATCTTCCATCGTCTTTTGCAACTACTTCCTTAGGCGTATCGCTAACAACTTTCTTCCAACCACTACGAACGATGATTAAAAAAAATCAATCACACTCGAACACGATAGCACTTACTTGATCTCTTCAGCTAAACGTTGAATGCAGTTAGTTTGAGAAGCCAAAGCCTCTACTAACGACTTGGTTACAGCCGACTGATCGTCCACATTTGTCTCCTGTTTGATCTCTGGTTCTTTAGACTCTGTAGGCGGAAAAGCAAATGTTGCTAACAGAGTATCTCCAGTAATCACTCCAGCTTGTGACAAGGTTGCATTCACCATGAGTAGCTTTCCTCGAAGAAAGAGCTTAATATTCTGACTGTTATTGTCATAGAGGCTAGGATGATCCATCTCCGCGGAAGAGATCTTTCTGACTCCACCAGGGACTGTAGCATTCTTATTATTGCCCACTGCAGATCTTTCATAGAATAGAAGGTTATTGATAACAGAAATCAAGTATTTAATAGTAATCTCAGAAGATTCTTCTAACTCAATGAACATCCCATCAGGAAAACCAACGAAAAACTTGATTAATCCACGATTTTCAGGAACTTTCTGTCCTAATTTATCCGCTAATTGCTTCTGTTGTTGTTGAAGGAACCAATCATGATCTTGATTAGCTGATTCAATTAATTTTTCTAAAGTTTGTAAATTTCTTCTTTTTGTTTTTAATTGAATCTGTAAACGTGTTGTTTCTTCTTTTAAATAAGCAAGTTCTTTACGTTTACGATATAATGATTTCTTTTTTAATGAATATTTTTTCGCTAAATCAGTTAAATTAGTGACTAATTTCCTTTGAGTGAATAGAAGGTATTCTATCGTTAATTGAGACAATTTAAAGAGTTTTACAATCTGTTTATCGGTTAAATAATGAATATCATAGTCTTGAAATTCAGAAAAGGTAATATTCTCAATACATTGTTGAAGTAGATCGACATCTACCTCTCGAATAACTTTCTCGAGATCAATCGCTTCGAGCTTCCGTAAATTCAGTTTTCCTTTTCTTTGACGAAAGAAAAATCCTGATTCATCATATAACTCATCAGTCATCATTTTAGCTTCTTCTCCTTTCCTTCACAATCCGGAATCCTTCGAAAAATAAGGGTGAAACTATAATAGAAACCGAAAAGCAAAATTGAAAATTTAAATTATTGTTTTTCATAATAATACGTCGTATACTACTTATGATGAGAGATATTGAAAAAGTTCATGATTTCCTGTAATCCTAACACTCAGGGAAAGTTTATTTATTGATGAGTCTCTTTGTTATTTCTTTTTGTGAACAAAGGCGAAGACTTTCTTCCAATTCTTTCGAGGGAGTTGATGAACACAAATTAAAAAACAAAACCCATCAAAGAGGTTCGCCGATAATTTGCCAAAGAAACACCCCTGGCATTTCTGCCAGTTCTGTTTAAAACCACAAAACGGTGACGATACAACACAAACTCTGTCGGCAAAATGGCAACCACACAAATCTGAAAGCTTCTTCGATGGACATCCACAATCGGGAGAATTTTATATCCTTGATTGCCTTGAGGGTCTTTCTGACTATTCCCACGATCGAGAATCGAAGTCAAATCAAAAACTTAATTGTACATTTTCTTTGATTCCTTCTTAACAGAAATTTGATACCTTCTGAAAAATTATTGTTACAAAGAATGTATGTGATACGATGGTTCTAGTATAATGGCAATAATATGAGTTATACAGCAGATTCATCCTTCAAAAACTCTTTCCATGCATTTCTCGAGAAAAGCTGGAATAAACCTTTTGAAATAACAAGTTTAATTATAACAAAGCAACCAGTCACAATCACAGATACAAAGAGAGCGTATTGCATAGAGTTGATCAAAGCTGACGGAGGACTTGCACACTGCATTACGGATAACTCAACTAGCTGAAAGGTGGTACTATTAGAATTGTAGCATGGAAAAACTTCCACTTGGTTATCGCAGTGACTCATCCCTTTCTGAAATGTATCACATATTGGATCAGAAGTCAAATAATTTACGCCATCTAACGAACAGCAGAAGGTATGATGGGCACGGATTCCAATAGTTGCACACAGCCGGTATACTTCAGAGTTAGCCACGGACTGAACAACTGCTTTTGCATTCGGAACTCCCGAGAAGGTTAAAGATGCTGGCTGACATCCAGAAACGAGGAAATAATAAAGCATCATGGAAAAAGTTAGTGAAGGAGCCGTGACAATGATGATCAAGAAAATAAATGCTTCGTTTCGCTTCAAGAGAATTGTTTTATCAACTGGATTGCAACGACGAAAAAGCAAGTTTGCCAAGGACAGCCATGCAGAATCTTCCTTCTTCTTCACAAGTGAAGAATCGTCTCCCGAGTTGATGTCCTGATGATTTTCGGACATGTCTAGTCCAAAAGCCTCCAGTTTGATGCGTGAAAATGAGAAAATGCTGTTTATTAAATTTAGGAACAATTTTCAGGCAATTTTCCGGACTCAAAAACCGACTTGCCCTCCGAAGCCTCAAATCGTTTTTTCCCTTGATCCAGTAATGAATATTATCAAAATTGTGTTTGATTGAAATTCATAAAAAGAACAAAAAAATTTAAAAGCTGATAACTTTATACAGATTGCTCATTTTACATGAAACCAGTTTTTTAAGAAAGAGAATTTAGAGTTCCCTTATGGGTAAGAAACGATTTGACTTATTACACGTAATGACGATGATATTACAAGAAAGAGAGTTTTCATGTAAAGTAGATTTACACCGGTCTAACTTCTTAGCATTTGATGGCAAGAAGAGGTGAACATCAAACTTGTCAGATAAGGAAGTCTTTTCTCTAAAATCAGCGAAAAACACGTAAAAAGTAACCTTCATGACCAAAGATAAATATAGAAGTTTACTACGAACAGATGCTTCAGGATGATTACCTTTTGATTGTGTTCTGAGAAATCGAGCAGTCGCGTTTGCTTCGAGATTTCAGCCCTTCATTGTCGGATATTGCTCAGCAAACACCGTTATCCTCTTTTTTACAACTTTTTGTAAGGATGGTGAAATTTTTGTAGTAGTAATAAAATTTTGCGAAAGTGAGACAAAACGGTTTTACTTGTCAGAAGTCGATTTCTTTTCACTTCACAACAGAGAGATAACAAAAATCGCCAGAAAAACGTATCCAAAGAAGCTCACTCCACTTTATTTGCATGGAGATAATTGTGGAATTTCATGGGATAAAGGAATTACGTAAGTTGGATTTAGCATCAACCTCTTGTTGCCGGTGAAGGTTATGTTTGTTCTAGTGCTATTACCTGCTCTTCTACATCCATAAATTTAGATTTTAAAAAGTTGAAGATAAAACATGGATGATCGGTTCTAATCATCATATCAATTATGCTGTGATTTTTTCTTTGTTTAACAGCAGCTAGCCTGATGCACAATTTATGAGAGCATTCGAAGAAATAGCATTGGAGAATTAACTCTTCTCTTTCACAGATTTAAATTTAAATTCAGAAAAACTCCTTTTTCGTTTTGAAGACCGAGATTAGATGACAAGGAAAAAGTTATGTCATCCTCTTCTCGTGCAAAGGTAGCATTCAATCGACAGACAAGCCACTATGGTTTACTGATTCAGCAAGAAAAGTACCTCTTGAAGTATGTTTTTCGTCAACATTGTTATCTGAAAACAGTAGAACGGTCATTAACGAGTTCTGTAGAGGAAGGATATTTCCTTTCCTTTTTTGATGCATTGAACCGCAGCATTCGTGCCCTCCCAGTTGAAAAGTTATCAAATCTGGATATTATCACGTTTGAATCTGTTTCCATTCCTCAAGAAAGTGGTTATCTTTTTGGTTGGTTGAAAGATGAAGATAGCTTCGGATTAGTCTTCTTAAATGCTTGTCAGGTTGGTGACGTTCTCCATCAAACCACCTTCTTTGAGCTTCTCCCGGTAAGTCGTCATTCTTCTTTTTATTTGCAGTTTCGATTTACATAGTACAGGATAATTTCCTTCTTCCATTCCCTGCATCCGATCAAGTGTTGTTCCTCCCCCTTCAAAGCATCCTTTCGGCTGCAGTTTCTGAAAATCCTTTCAAAATAATCAGACCAAAAGACATTGTCTTATTTCAAGCTGCAGATACAAGTCCTTCAGTTTCATCGACCTCCATTACTGTGCCGGAACCAAAGTTGGAACGGCAGGATAATGGAGAAATTCCTTCGATTTCATCATCAAGCGAACATTTATCTGATACAAGTCCTTTGTCCCAATCATCTGAGACTTGTGAGAGTATCTCTAACAGTAATATAGGGTTAAAGAGAAACTATCAGATCATGTCACAAGATACCCACAGTCCTGACTCAAGCTCTACCTCCTCTGAAACTTCGACTTTCTTGCAGCGTGCCAAGAACCCGAGAAAGGAAGTAGCATTAGTCTCCCCTGCACAAACAGAGCTCTTAAAAGAATTAGATTCAACTTCTACACTCGTCAATCAAATGACGACTTTGAGTGATGAAATCGAGACGGACCACGAGAACTCTACATCTAACTGTGATAGATCATCAAACACATTCTTACCAACACCTACCACTTTAGTCCCTCCAGCTCTTCCCAAAAGAAATGGCATAACTTTACCAACAATTGAAGAAATCCTTGCTTCTTATCAAATCACTTGTGAGAACATGCCAAATGTGAATTCTAACACGTTTCCAAAGTTTTCTGGGAAGATTCCTTCTTATATACCTGATAATATTATGAATTTCCAGGAATATGCGTAAGTGACGTCAGATCTTTGCTTCTTTTGTAACCATTAGTGACTTCTCATAGAGGTAAAGAACGAACAGAATTCAATGATCGATGGTTTGAAGCTCAACCATTCTGGAAAGTATTTTGGCAAAAGAAAAATCCGATTTTAGAGTCATATGTCATTCCTCGTTTCCTCACCTTTCGTTATAGCAAGCTTATCCCTCAAATACAGGTAAGTGTAGACTTTATTCCATTCTTTTCATGACTAACCGAAAGTGACAGAATCTGGATTTCTTCTACTTTAAAGATATGATGACACATCTAGCGAAGTATAATTGTCTATCTTCCTCTCCAAAAGAATTATGGAAGGATTTACAAGGACAAGGTTGGAAGTCAGTCAAAGTTACAATTCCACCACGTGATCCAAATGAGAAAAAGAAAGAAGAAATCTATTATCGTTATGTTCCTGCAAAAGAATTTATTGTACGGTATACTAAAGGATTTCATGAATTTCATTCTTTTCGTGCTTTAATGGATTATATATCAAGGTAAGAACCACTGTCTCTCCAAATTTCTAAAATTGTCATATCTAATTGTTGGATAGATTTCCTTATTTAATGGAAAATGATCAAGAATTGATGAAAACATTGAAAATTCATCGTTGGGTAATTCACGAAAGTGGTAATACAATCCTATATAAAGAGCAATGGTAAGCTTTATCTTCTTTATTGATGCGTTCTTATTGTTATTTTCAATTTTATTAAATAGGAAGAGTGTAGGGGATATGAGAAAACTCTTTTGGACTTTTCCTCATCTTTTCTTTCATCATTATATTCAATCAGATGAAGATAAAGATCGCTTATTATTGTCAATTGGGTTAGTTCTCTTCTGCTTTATCTGTTTGAGTTTATTTTAATCAATGATTTTCTTTTGTGAATAGTTTACCCAGTGAGTATGCCGATACCAATCCGAATGACGCTTCAGTTTTCCCGAGAAATCGAACGTATAGTGACTTACTTTGGACTAAACCAAAGCCAACTTGCACCTGAAATGTGCTACTCATAAACGACAGCACTTTATATAGACCAGACGGTCCAACTAATTGTTTTATTTCATTTATCTTTCTCAATCTAACTGAGCTTTCTGAGGGTTATATTTGCTTTTTAAAGTTTAAAATTTTTCAAAAAAATGAATCGAGTTTAATAAGGAGAATACAACATACAAAAGAAAGCTTAAAAGAGGCAGGATAACCATTATAAACCTTCACGACTATAGTGCTGCGAATATCTTAAGAGTGCTTGATTAAATTCTGAAATCGTCAATCCATGTGGTGTTCTCTGAGCTATCACACCAGGACATGCTTTCTCTACTTTACCGCAATGATCACCCCAATTGCAATCATCAAAGAAGACCATTTTATTATAATCAATATTAGTGCGCTGTTTGAGGATGGGGAAATGAGTCTTGGATTTATCAGAGGAGAGAGGTGGAGAGCGACCAATTTGCATGTTACCATTAAAGCCAGGTTCCCAACCTTTATTAAACACTTGACGCATCGTTACTCCTGGAACGATTTCTAAAAGGTTCATAGCTGCTAATCCAATCTGGACTGCTCTCGGAGTGTCCGCTGAACTGGCAGCAGCGATTCTAACATTAGGATACTCATCCCTGTAAAATGCTTGCAGTACGGTCAGCGCATCGGGGAAGAGGCGAATCTGCTCAGATCCAGATATTGCACCTACTACTCCATCACCCTCTCTCCCTAAAGCTCCATGCACAGTTCTTGTTGGTATCTCATCCAATGTGTACATTTCTGGATGCCATAGACATTCATCTAAATCAAAAACAATAAGCTCAGGAAGCTTTTGCAACTCAGACGAAGTTATGAGTCTTTTTAGCATCACTCCTCCACTCAATTTCAATAATACTGACGCAATAAGAATAGAATATACAAGAAATAAAGGCTTCAGGATCATCAACAAACAAACGAGCCAAAGTCGAAAATAAACTTCCTTTTGCTAAATATTGCGATGCATATAAACAAAATCTGGGTTTTCGATTTTTGGGATTTTTGTGTTCCTGTCTTTTTGATTGGTTTGTCGCTTGCAAACAGTCAAAAAAGAACAAAGAACAAACTTGTTTCTTGCTTCATCTCATTCCCGGCAGTCTAGCTCGATCAAATATCATTCTAAAAAATGGAAGGATTCCGTACCTTTATGTTACCAAAGAATGTCATTGTCAACCATTTGGCAATGTCTAAGACCATCGAAAATAAGCGTGTTGTTGCAACTTCCGCCAAGACCAATTACGACTTGGACTACTACACCAAGGCTGCTTTAGCTGGTGGTATTTGCTGTGCCATCACTCACGGTGCTCTTTGGTAAGATCATTCCCAAAATTCCTTGTCCTAAGATTGATTTGATTTGGTTCAGCCCTGTTGATGTCGTCAAGACCAGAATCCAATTAGACCCTGTCAAATACAACCGTGGTTTAATCGGTGGCTTCTCTCAAGTTGTCGCTGAGGAGGGTATGGCCGGTCTTGCTACTGGTTTAGGCCCAACTGTTGTTGGATACTTCATCCAAGGTAAGATTATCCTTTGCTGACTTCTGATTGTGTTAAACGTACGTACGTAGGATGGTTCAAGTTCGGTGGTGTCGAATTCTTCAAGATCCAAATGGCCCAATCCTTTGGTGAGCAAGCCGCTTGGGAGAACCGCACTGCAATCTACTTGGGAGCCTCTGCTATGGCTGAATTCATTGCTGACATCTTTTTATGCCCATTAGAAGCTACTCGTATCCGTTTAGTCTCCAACCCAAGCTATGCATCTGGTTTATTCAGCTGCGCTAGCAGATTAATCAAGGAGGAAGGTGTCCTCAAGGGCTTTTACTCTGGTTTCGGCCCAATCCTTTTCAAGCAAGTCCCATACACCATGGCTAAGTTCGCCGTCCAAGGCAAGGCTGCTGAAGTCATCTCCACCAACTTCGTTGGCCAGAAGTTAGACACCTTAACTGGTAGCACCAAGCTTTTAGTTTCTTTGGCTTCTGGTGTCATTGCTGGTGTTGCTGCTGCTATCATCTCTCACCCTGCTGATACCTTGTTATCCAAGGTCAACAAGGCTGGCGCTGGTGGTGAAGGAAGCATCGGAACTCGTTTAGGCAGAATCGCCCGTGAAATCGGTTTCGTCAAGTTAGCTACTGTTGGTTTGGGTGCTCGTTGCGTTATGATTGGTACCTTAACTGCTGGTCAGTTCTTACTCTTCGATATCGTCATGGATATCACTGGTGCCGAGAAGTTCCACTTCCACGATCCTAACGACAAGAGCCACCATTAAATAATTTTTTAGCTCTCTACGATCTCTCGCCAGACTGCCCAAAATAGGTGAAAGCAAGTTTAGAATGTTGTGCACTTTAAATAATAACGGTAGAGAAAGTTGAAGAAGATAAGAAGTTTTGCTTTTGTTTGATTTTTGTCCTTAACTTATCTACACTTCTATTTCATACAACCAACATTTACTATCCCCCTCAAAGCAAATTTTTGCCACATCATTAACTCTCATTTCTAATACTTGTTCTGCTCTAGTAATGTAACCACTTCAACGAATGAAGCAAAGCCTTCTTCTTTAAAGATTTACACATTATCATTTACAGTTCATCAGGAACGTCTTGAAGAAGCTCAAAATAATGATCTATTTGTTCCTTAGCCTTTGGATAGGAGTTAATGATATCTTCATATTTCTCATCAGATATGGCATTATCAAACTGCAGCATATACTTTCTAACGGTTTTAGCAACTTCTGCAGCTTCTTTCTTCTTTTGAGGATCAAGAATACTTTTTGATAAAAAGTTCATATCATCAATCTCTTCATTAGCAAATCTTTTGAAAAAGAACTGGAGGCCCACTTGCTCCTCAATGGTAAGATCCTTCGATCTTTGCTCAAGGGTCTGCTTAACTTTCGTGAAATCGTTCTAAAACGCATGTTTAGCTTCTAAAGTTGAAGTTTCAAGAGGATTTAATTCACCTTTGCGTTTAGAAGGCGAGTGAAGGCTTGCACTCCGACAGGCAAATCCCCCTCCCCAACAGCAGCAAATGTTGCTGAAGGCATGGAAGATGCTAATAAAAGGATGGAAATGGTAGATAATAACTTCTTCGGAATAAATTTGAGTCGATTGAAAACCGAATTAATGTGATTTGCCTTGTTGAAGGACAAATCTTTTTTGCCTGAACTCCTTAGGATCAAACCTCCCAGCCTTTTGTCACGATTTCCGATAAACCTCTTTCCTCTTGAAATATCATTGATAATCCAAGCATTACCAAGAAAGAAAACGCAATAGATCAAGAGCAAACAAACAAGCCGTTGAAACTTCGTCATCCTCATCTCTCAAAGAATGTGGTCCTTCTCATAAAGAAGACGTGAATACCTTGCTTCGCAAAATTTGGGAATTTGCGATCACCCTCTCACAAGAATCAATTGTAGATCGAGATTACTTGATTTATCATTTAAAGAGAAAGGAATGAACATCGAGGCGAATCTTAGTGCTGCTCAAGCAGCGATGAACTCACCTTCAACAGTGAGTGGCGGAAATTCTGGTTCAAATACAGGATTTTCCCAACAACCTCAACAAGTTCTTATGAAAGATTATAAATGGTTAAATGCTTATTCGATTCCTTTTGAACTTCAATGTGGAATCTTACGTTTAGAATTACCAGAAATTATGCGATTAGGTCATGAAGAATTACCAGAAGATTTAACTGTTACCGTTCAAATTTATTGTAATCAATTAGCAATGTTTGATCCACCTGTCTCAACCCAGTTCTCACAGACAAATCAAAATTTAAATTTCATTTCTTGGGATAATATACTACCTTTCCCAATTAAAATTAAGGACTTGTCATTAGATTCTGTATTAGTCTGTACAGTATGGACATCTGATCATCATGTCTATGCGGGTACTACAATGAGATTATTTGATGATAATGGTTGTTTAAAACAAGGTAAACAAAAATTATTATTATTTCGTGAGGTACAAGGTGATTCGAATGTTGTCTATAACTGTAATAAGACTCCGGGAGAATATTATCAATATTTTCAATCATTTGATTATGATTTTAATATTGAAAAATTATATGAAAATTTTTTAAAGAAAAATTCTTCTTCGATTACACTTGAAAATACACGTAAGGATTGGTTAGATACGATTTTCATGAAAAGAATTCAACAAATACGTCAACAAAGACCATTTTTCAACCGTGAACAATATAACAATGAATTTGGTGATGTCAGCAGCTTGCCTTATACACCCAATCATGAGAGTACGACTACATCTAATGGAAGTAATAATATTCAAGAAGAAATGTTGCAAAAGTATTTAGATAGCTTATGTTATCGTACTTCTTCTATTGATGAATTAGAGATTCAATATTACTCCTTCTTAGTCATTGAGATGCCAACTTTCAGCTATCCGGTAAGTAAAGCACTCTTCTCTAAACACTAACAATAGTCTGATTTTTTTTCTCTTATAGGTCTTCTATGAGGATAAACCTTACCCTACAGTCGATCCTCATAATCCTCCTACAAGCTTCCTCGAGTTATTGAAAGACTGTATCACCGAAATCGATGAAAACACGATGGAATTCCAACTTACCGGCAAGCACTTTAACCCAACCTGGCTTACAGTTGTTGCTGATTGGGATATGCATCAAGAAAACTTATGCGAAGAACAGAATCGTCGTTTATCTCATAATGTTCGTAAAGGTGCAGCAGATTCTACTGTTAAACCAAATAAAGAAGAGAAGGCTCGTATTGATCGTATCATTCAAGCAGTGAATAGTACACAATTATCATCATCGGATATGGATTTCCTTTATCGTTTCCGTTATTCTTTAACAGAGAATAAGAAAGCTTTGATCAAGTTCTTATATGTGATTAATTGGGATGAAGAGAATGAAGTGAATGAATTACCTATATTATTAGCATTATGGAGAGATCGTTCACCAATTGATGTTGCTGATGCACTTAAGTTGCTGAGCAAGTAAGTTACATTTCATGTAACATCTATTCTTACTCTAATCTGATTTTGTTTCTGTCGTACTAAAGAGATAAGTCCTTTGAACATCCTTTTGTGAGAGAATATGCAGTAGAAACTCTTCGTTCTGCCTCTGATGAAGAACTTCTAACCTTCCTCTTACAATTAGTCCAAGCATTACGATATGAACCAGCGACAAACGCAACTACCACAGCAACTCCTGTTTCTACTCCAGCGACAGTACATGCAGTTACAAAGGGTCTTACAGACCTCGCAGTCCGTGAAGGAAGAGTTCCTGAAGCCGTTGCCATCCCCTCCTTAATGTCTACTACTACTGCTTCTAACATCCCTTCCGCATCTACCAGTGAGAAAACTACCCGTGATGAACTCTCACCATTAGCAAATTTCTTAATTGAACGTGCATGTCGTTCACCATCTGTTGCTAATTATTTATTCTGGTATTTAAAAGTTGAAGTAGAAGATGATAATAATGATGGTTCAGCTGAATTATATGAAAGGATTAATGCATCCTTCTATACTACATTAGCCAATTATAATGAAGATACACGATTATGGATACGTCGATTAAGAACAGTTGATTCTTATTATCATGAAATATTATCAATACAGAATAAAGCAAAACAAGAAGGTAAACGACGTGATGGTAAAGAATTAATCTTTAAACAATTATTAGAGAAGAATAATTTATCCATTGTACCAGAATTTGATTGGGTACCATTACCATTAGATCCTAAGGCGCGTATATCTGGATTAAAGATACAGACAGTTAATATGTTTGCATCAGCGGTTTATCCGGTTGTTGTTGAATTTGAAGATTATGATAATAAATGTAAAATACAAGAGGTGATGAAGAAACAACAGCAACAGATGTTATCATCTTCTGATGTGTCTTCTAGTGGTAGTCTCACTACCACAGCCTCCACCACTGCTTCTAGTTCTGCTGTCATGAAGTCAAGCAAAGGTGGTAATACTACTGCTGCTTCAACTGCACCTACAAATACGTCAGGTATTAAAGAGATAACACATAAAATCATCTTTAAATCAGGTGATGATCTACGCCAAGATCAATTAATCATGCAAATGATCTCATTAATGGATTCCTTGTTAAAGAAGGTGAATCTGGACTTAAAGCTTGTTACCTATGGTATATTAGCAGTGACGAAGAAGGATGGTATCATGGAATTTGTTCGTAATTCAATGCCTATCTCTGCAGTGTTAAAGAATCATGGGAGTATCTTAGAGTATTTAAGATTATATAATCATGATAAATCAGGTCCTTTTGAAATATCACCAACGTAAGTCCAGAATAACAGATACTCCAATACTCTCTTAATCTCTTATCTCTATTGTTTTGTCATCTATAAATAGAGCAATGGATACGTATATTAAGAGTTGTGCTGGTAGTTGTGTGATTACTTATATTTTAGGTATTGGTGATCGTCATTTAGATAATATTATGGTAAAGTCCCTATCTTATTACTGTTACTCTTCTTACCCATTTTATTGTAGTTGACACGTAGTGGAGAACTCTTTCATATTGATTTTGGTTTTATCTTTGGTCAAGATCCTAAACCTTTCCCACCACCTTTCCGCTTTACTCGTTCTATGGCTGATGCTATGGGTGGTGAAGATGGTGAGCATTATGCTAGATTTAAGACGTACTGCTGTCAATCATATAATTGGTTGAGAAAGTCCGCGAATCTTATTCTTAACTTACTCAGTCTGATGGGTGATGCAGGTCAGTGTGCTATTATTATAGTGTATATGTTGTTTATCGTTTGTGATGTATATAATAGGGATTAATGATATCTCTAAGAGATCTGATTTATCTAAAGTATTATTAAAAGTTGAAGAGAAGTTTAGACCAGATCTTACAGGTAAGAAAGATCATTGAACGCCGTCACTGTGTCACTGTTTTCTTATGTTTTATGTTTATTTTTAGATGAACAAGCAGAGCAATACTTCTTAACTCTTATTAGTGAATCATTGCATTCATTAGCACCAAAGCTTATGGAAGTAGCTCATAAGATCGCTGTTTCCCTCCGATAAACCCCTCAGAGAAGCATAAAAATATTGGCCTTGTTTCTACTCTAATATCTCATGTTTGACGTTGTTTTGATGCTTCAGCGAGAATGATAGAAGCAGCTACAGCAGCATTCAATGACTCCACTGATCTCATCATAGGAATGCGAATCTTTTTCAATATACGATGATTAGGTAGTTGATTAAAGTTAGGACTCACACCATGTGCTTCTGAACCTATAATAAGGAAGGTTGGATGATGATAATTGATGTTAATGTAGTTCTCATTGGCTTCATCACCATCTGCAGCTACTATCTGCCACTCTCCTATACTCTCTGTGGACCTCGTCTCTTGATATTCCTTGTCGTATTTGACTAGTGCTTCTTCAATATGAGACAGATCCCAGGTTGTTTCTATGATTGGGATGTTAAGGCAATGACCAGTGGCAGATCGGAGCACCTTAGGCGACCAGACGTCACAGCAGTCTATAGCGAGGATACCACTAACTCCTAACCCATACGCTGTCCTGATAATAGTGCCCATATTCCCAGGATCAGATATCCTGTCTAATAGAAGTACTAAAGGAGCTTTATCGTTCATCGGGGTAGTTAGGTAATGAGTGTACGTAGGTTTATTAAAGACAGCTATGATACCCTGACCTTGTACCGTATCAGAGATCTGATCAAATACCTTCTCACTTACAAGATAATACTTTTGTTTTAAATCTTGAAAAGAAGAAATTTTATTCAATAACTGTTGATGTATGGAGGATTGATAGAGTGTCGAGTGGAAGAGTTTCTCTGTGATGTAAATAGTGTTTGGAAGAGTATTATGATGTTGTATCATATCAGATATTGGTTTTAATCCTTCTAATACAATACAACCTGTTTCATCACGTCTTTTCTTCTGTTGTATGAGTGATTTGACATGTTTAATTTGATCATTTTGAGAGCTTGAAAGGAGTATGGGAGTCCAACTTTGAGAAGCTAATGTAGTTCTGCTGGAGCAGTATTTCATTGTCTGACAAAGAGAAGTTGAACCTTTACGGAGATAATGAAAGGAAGATGTCATCATAAATGAGGATTGTAGAATAAACATTGCAAATAACAAGAATATCATTCGACAATCGACTAACAATCAAAAATAACTTTTTGTGCACTTTGCACAGTTTATGGTGCACGCAAAGTGCACGAATGATTGCAATCTCGACGAGGTGATGTGATGTTATTTCATTTTATAGTTTTAGAACAGAACAAAACAAAAATACAAATATTAATATCGATAGGATAGAAGAAAAGAAAACCTAAGAACTATAGTTAAACTTCTGTGTTATTGTAATACGGATAATAATGTGTCATAAATCTCTCTCCAGTGAAATTAGAGTTAGGGAAGTAAACCTTTGCCCATCCTTCTAAAATTCCACCATTTCTAAGCATAGGTCCAACATTATTTCTCACAAACCAATTCATTAAAGCTAATACTCTCAATGTACTCCAAGTATGTACTGTTTCCAATACCAGGGAAGTAATATTCTCCTTATCACTCTCATACAATGCCGTACTAAAACTAGGTCTCCAATAGCCAATAGAGCTAAAAGGGGTTTCCCAATCCAAATTCGTGATCTCTTCAGAGATAATATGGAATTCTCCACCATTTTTTAAAGTAGAAACTAACTCAAAAACGCACCAAGCACGACTAAACGAGCCATAGTCATCAACTGGAGACATGGGCAAACTTCGAGGAGCAATCTGAACAACCGTGGGAATCCAATGTCCAAAAATGTCACCAATTTTTGCGATTTCTTCTTTCTGTTGTGTCGAGCCATCAGAATGTTGTGTCAGTGCAATGATATCCAGCCAGACATAGGTGTGTCCCCGTAGAGCACCAAAGGATTTACAATGGGCTTTAAGAACTTGAATTAAAGAGCCAAACTGATAATTCCATGAATGGGAGATCGCAACGGTGGGAAGGCCAATCTCTGAAGATGGCACGGTGTCCCATAATGGCCTCTAATGTGATGAGCAAGAAATGATTTAGAAAATGCAAAGAGAAGGGGGAACAAACATAACAAACCTTTGATGCTAACGTTTCTTCTACAACCACTAATCGTTGGACATCTCTTGTGGTAATTGTGCTTTCATGAGTTTTAAACACTTCTTGTGCAAAAGAGAAAAGCCAAGACAGACTCACTCCACGTTGTTCCACCAGAAACTCATATTCATATCTCGAACCAGAAAGATCTACCGTAGATGTCGTCGGATCTGTCTTGGTAGTAGATGATTGTCGGTGTTTTATCTTTTGAATTCTTGTCTTTACAAAGGAATCAATGAATTCCCAATCAACATCACCTTCATTACATGCTGCAAAATTTTCATTTCTTTGAGTAATCTTTGATGGATCTTTCTTTGAAGAACGTGAAAATTTCGTTCCCATAATGATCAGTTTTTTTTTTTTTGTTCTTTTGGGTTTTGCATTTTGCACGATTCGTAATAAGTTACAGCTTTTTAAGGATTAAAGAGATAAGTTCCTCCGTAATTGACATTTGTAATGTAAACAACAGATAAACAAAAAAAATTGATGCATCAACTTCAAATTGTAGCTTTGATTGCAGTTCGTCCTTTTCATACAGTTTGATTGGCAAAAAGATGCATTATTTAAAATTAAATACATAAGTAACGTATGAAAAACACTAATAAGCACAACAAAGTAATAAGCAATTACCAATTCAGTTTTCTCATACCTCGATTCTTGAGATTCTCCAAGATTCGTTGTAATTTATGAACAGTCTCACTGTCTAAACCAATCTCTTTACTAATTTCTTCGTGCATTCTCGCAGAAGAAAGAAATACATTTAATCCATCTTGCATCACACGAGTAGCATACATTTCTGTTGCTTTTGTCTCATCGACCTCTGTTAATCGTCTTAATATTGTCGTGGATCGCAATTTGGTTGGACGATATTGAATTTGTGGATTTGGAAGAGGAACATCTAAAGGGACAAAAGGTTTTAAATCTTTTTCTGTAACAATTACTTTCTGTAAATTTGGACAAATAATAATATTCTTCTTGAAAAATGATCGATCAGCTTCAAGAATTTCTAAATTAGGAAAATTCATTTCACCTGATGGAGTAAAAGTACAATCAATAAGATGTAATGAACGAAGTTCTTGAAGAGTATTTTGACTATTCTCAAAAATATTCACACAAATAAAACAATCTCGAAGATAAAGTTCTTTTAATTGAGGTAATTGTATTTCTTTCAATATGGTAGCCTTTTGAATATGCAATGATCGAATAAACACTAAAGAATTGTAATCATCATGAACACGTGGATTAATATCTTTTAATCGTATCGTTTTCCCATTTAACTGTGCAAGTTCAACAATCGAAGCAGGACATCGATTTAATTCAATAAAAGGAATATTTTCCATCCCTTGATATGTTTTTACTCCACGACAATCGAAGAGATGAATTTCTCGTATATTATTTGGTGGTATAGGACCTGTGAATGATTCGACCTTATTTAATAGTAAAAACTTTAATGTCGGACTTAATCTTTCAGGCAAGAGAAATTTTATTCCTGATTGTCCTCTCGTTTCATTCGTTAATAAAAATCTTTCAGCGTGCTGATAATACCCTAGATCAACTAAACTATCAACCTCGCAGATATCAAGCTGAAAGTATTTCGTGTATTTAAAAGACTTGCTAAAATCTTTCACTCCTGTACAATTTGAAATAATAATTCTTCGATTGTGATTTAAACCAGAAATATTTCCAACATTAAGTGAACATCGAAATAGCTTCAGTATATCAATACTATCTAAACAATTAATATCACAAGATATATCACACGCTGACAAGGTTAATTCTTTTAATTGTTGAAATTTTAAAAGACTATCAACAGTAATTATTACAAAAGAAGAAAAATCTAACTCAATGATTCCAGGAATAGAAGGAAGTGTATCGAGTGTTATCTTTTGTTTGATAAGATTCTCCTCTCCATCTTCATTCCAACGATCATCATCACAATCCATAATGAAATGCTTAAGTTCAAATTCATCAGAAACATTTTTAATTCGAAGATATTCAAAAATGGTACGAATGCGATCATAATCATCATCATAAGCATTACAAGTCACTTGTAACAGATTTAATTTCTTTAATTTAGAATATTCAAAAATCGGGAAGACATCTTCTAAGGATACTATTAAAATATTTAATGATTCAAATGACCAATTTGCTATGACCATATCATAAAGATTTTCATCATTTCTTGTTAATTTCCCTTTACCATCTTTCGTTTCTTCGTTCTCTTCATAATAAGCTTTTTGAATTTCATCTCGAGCATTTTCTAATTCTTCTTGATCAGAGAAGTCTATATCAAGATTTAAACTTAATTGATTATAAGGATTATGAACACGAGAGATAATTTCTTTTTGATATTTTATTGAACTACGTAGAAAAGTTCTTCGATCCATCGAAACCCAACGAATCTTTTTCCAAAGACATAAAGTGGAGGAAGAAACTCTAACAAAATCCTCTTGAGAGATTACATCACAAAAAGATAAGATCGTTAAAAGTATTGTCTCAGGAAGTCTTAACATCTTTTGTAGAACAAGGGTAGGGAATTCAATCTTCAGATTGTGGATTGCACTTTTCAATCCAATCTTTCACCAAAAATCACCTAAATAGATTGTCTCGCGAGCAAGAGAATGATTGTGAGACTGATTGCCGACAATCTTTCCACTCCTCAAATCTTGGAAAAAAGAAGGAAAAATGGAGCATTTTCTTGTAGGCTTTTGGCCCCAAATGCCCAATGTGGTCAAAACGGGGGAAAATCTCGGAAAAATAAGAGAAAAAATCGGGGAAAAAATGAAAAAAAGACGGAAAAATGAAGGAATAGAATGGAAAAAGATTGGACACACCTTCCAAAGATTGTATAAGATTGTTGTAATGTTAATTGAT